>UESW01004166.1:488876-790098 GCA_900491605.1 Calamus simplicifolius | reverse complement strand
TTTCTTCCTTCTCCTTCCTTGAGAGAGGCGGCTCCAAGAAGATGGCTAGGGCAGAGATGGCAGTAATAAAACCCTAGAAACCTAGGGCATCTATATGTAGAAAGAGAGGAGGAGGAAGAGAAGGGATAGCTTATTCTAGGGAGAAAAGGTTTCTTTCATTCATCTATAATCATCATCGTTACATGACTATATATAACCCGTCCCCATACGGCCACCAAAATAAAACCAGCACCACACATGAACCGGTGCCTTATTATATGGATAATAAACCCTAAAAACTCCCTTGGACTAACCCACACCTTGGGCCCAAACCCAGCCCAATGATAGACTAGCCCCCTCAAGACCCAACAACCTGGGCCTTAACCCTGTGGAGCCTACAAACCTCCACCCTAGGATTTAAGCTTTGGAGTACCACACCAGGCTCTACAATCTCCACTTGGTGCTTCAAAGCTGCTGAAAAATCTGCATTCCTCAGACCCATCAGTGTCACACATGAGAGAAAGCTATCCCGTGGAAGAGTCTTCGTAAGTGCATCTGCCTGGTTCTTCTTTGTATGAACTTTTACCAGCTCACTTCACCTTCTTCCACCAATTCTCTGATCCGTGATACCTCACATCTATATGCTTTGTGCGTGCATGATAGATTGGGTTCTGAGCCAACTGCAGGGCACTCTGACTATCACTGTGTAACAATACTGTACCCTGCTTCACCCCATTTCCATGATGAGTCTCTTTAACCAAAGAGCCTCCTTGGCAGCCTCTGTAATCCCTATATACTCAGCTTCTGTTGTAGACAAAGCTGTAATAGGTTGAAGGGTTGATCTCCAAGAAATTAATCACCATACATGCTGAACACATACCCTGTGGTAGACCTTCTTGTATCCAGATCACCTGCAAAATTTGCATCCACAAATCCTTCCAATGGACCTAATGACTTACTTGGGATATTAGATTTCTCCTTAGATCCATCTTGCTGCCCAAAAATTAGACCAAGTCCACGAGTTCCCTGAAGGTACCTCAAAATCCACTTGAGTGCCTTCCAGTGCTCCTTCCTGGGTTCGCCATGAATCTGCTCACCTGGCTCACTGCATATGCTATGTCAGGCCTGCAACACACCATAGCATACATAATGCTGCCCACGGCACTGGCATATGGAACTCTCTCCATGTACTCTTTCTCTTCATCTGTCTGGGGGTTCTGTAACTTAGAAAGAGACATGTGACTAGCCAAAGGTGTTCCAACTGGTTTGGCCTTATCCATCCCAAACCTCTCCAACACCTTGTGAATATATCCACCCAATGACAAGTGTAGAATTCCCTTGGTCCTATCTCTGTAAATTTCCATCCCAAGTATCTTCCTAGCTGACCCCAAATCCTTCATTTCAAATTCTGTTGATAATGCATATTTCAGTCCATTCACTGCTTCAACACTTCTGCTGGCAATGAGCATATCATCCACATACAGAAGGAGATACAGTGCATCATCCTCATCCACATCTTTCACATAGACACAAGTATCATGTTCACATCTAGAAAATCCAAGGCCCAAAATAAAAGTGTCAAACCTTTTGTACCACTGACGGGGTGACTGCTTCAAACCATAGAGCGATTTCTTTAGTAGACACACTTTTTCTTCCAATCCAGATTCCTTGAAACCCTCTGGTTGCTTCATGTATATCCTCTCCTCTAGACTCCCATGTAAGAAAGCCGTCTTCACATCCATTGCTGCAACTCCATACCATGTTGTGCTACAAGAGATAACAACACACGAATTGAAGCATGACGTACCACTGGAGAGAATACCTCTGTGTAGTCCACTCCCTCTCTGTGAGAACCCCTTAGCAACAAGCCTTGCTTTGTATCTGACTCCACCTTGCTCTGAAGGTGCCTCCTTCTTTGTGAACACCCATTTTGAACCAATGGCCCGAGCATCTCTAGGTAGATCCACTAGCTGCCATGTCTTGTTCTTTTCCAGGGACTCCATCTCCTCCATCATGGCCTGCATCCATGAGTCTCTTTCTGAACTTTCCATGGCTTCTTGGAAGGTCTCTGGATCTTCATTGCAGTGATTAGAGCATAGGAAATCATGTCATCATGCGATACCGAGCAGGTTTGATGATGGTACGCTTTGCCTTATGTAGCCACACCCTTTGATCATCTCTCAAAGCTGAAGGTGTGACTCCACCTGCACCTCCTTGGATTGATGGCTCTTCCTGGCTGATCCTTTACATGTATTGGAACATTCATACCAAACTCCACCTCAAAAGAAGCATGTTTTGAAGTAGAAGTAGAAGGTACATCACCTGTCAGCCAATGCTGTCCACTGCTGTCCTGTTCAGCCTTTTCAGCTCCATCTGCAATCTCTGACCTCTTCAAGATGCTCTTCTCATCAAAATAATGTCTCTACTGATGATATACTTCTGTGAATCTGAACTCCATAGCAAATAGCCTTTAACTCCCTGTGGATACCCGATGAAGATCAGCCTTTGTGATTTTGGGTCCAGCTTGCTCCTTTCAGTTGCCTCCACATGTGCATAGGCTGGGCAACCAAAAATCCTCAGGTGTCCAAGCTCCACCTTCTTTCCACTCCAGATCTCCTATGGAATGCCTCCATCAAGTTTTCTATTAGGGGACATGTTAACAAGAAAACCAGAGAACATAATTGCATCACCCCAAAAGACCTTGGGCAGTGATGCCTGCAGCCTCAAACACCTAGCCTTCTCTGTCAATGTACGATTCATCCTCTCTACCACACCATTCTGCTGGGGAGTCATCCTTACTGTGTAATGGCGTTGGATCCCATTTTCCTCACAGTAGCTTCTGAATTCATTGCTTGTATACTCCCTCCATTGTCAGATCTCAAACACTTCACTGGTTTTCCTATCTCCTTTTCAACACCAACTCTCCAAGCTTTAAACCGGGCAAATACCTCTGATTTTTTCTTATCAGATATACCCATACCTTCCTGGAGTAGCCCCACCTCTGGCTGACACAGGGGCCGGTCCCCATACATCTGAGTGAACGAATTCCAGAATACCTTCACTCTGCTTGGAACTGCTGGCAAACCTTACCCTATGTTGTTTACCATAAATACAGGGCTCACAGATGTCATTGTCCTCCTTCTTAAGTGTGGAATTAGACCTCTTTTGCTGAGTTCTATAAGCCCTTTATCACTCATGTGTCCCATTCGATAGTGCCACAGTTTATAGACCAACTGTTCCTCCTGTGCCGCTGCTAACACCTCTGCACCATCTATGGCCACTGAGCCTTCCATCTGATAGAGATTATTTTCCAACCTTCTCCCTTTCATCACCACTAATGCACCCTTGGTTATCCTCAAACATCCACTCCCCGGCTGGCTTCCAAAACATACCCATGCTTCTCCAGGTAGCCCAAAGAAATTAGATTCTTCTTCAACTCCGGGACATGTTTGACATTGGTTAAAGTCCTTATAACCCCATCATACATCCTCACCCTTATGCTTCCAACTCCAGCAAACTTACAAGGATGATTATCACCAAGGCATACACTCCCTCCATCAGATTCATAAGTTGCAAACCACTCCCTATGCGAAGTATAATGGTGAGAACATGCTGAGTCAAGTGTCCAACAACTATCACACTTCTTGGTCCCATCTGAAACTACCAGTACATCATCTTCACTGTCTTCAGATGAATTTGCACCACCATTGCTGGCTGAACCTCCCTTGGAAATGCCCTTCCCCTTCTCATTCTTCAGAAGTGGGCAATTTCTCTTCAGGTGACCAATCTGATGACACTTGTAACTCTTCCATGCTTTCTGCTTGCCCCGAGACTTAGATCTGCCTTTGGACTTGCCTCTAACCTTTTCCCAGGGTCTTCCTTGCCTCTCATTCACAGCAAGTACCTATGTGTTAGAGTTTCCCATGCGAATCTTTTCTCTTTGCTGGTTTGATCTCAGCACCCCACAACCTCTTCATAATTCAGGGTCTCCTTCCCATACACCAAGGTTGTAATCAAACCATCATAGGAACTGGGTAGCAAACACAACAAGATGAGGGTCTTGTCTTCTTCATCAATCTTCACATCAAGGCTCATCACCTCTAAGCACACTTGATTGAATTTCTGAATATGGGCCACAAGATCTCCTCCCTCAGGCATTCTCAAGCTGTACAACTGTTTCTTCAACCACAACTTGTTTGTCATGCTCTTTCCATGTAAGTGTTCTCTAAAGTTTCCCAAAGCCCCCTTGCCGTGGTCTGCGTGCAAATCTCCGGCAAGACTTGATCAGCCAAGCATATCCTGATTGTGCTAAATGCAATCTCCTCTAACTCCTTCCAATCCTCACGACTTACATTATCCGGCCTTTGTTTCACCAAGACCTTATAAATTCTTTGCTGTACCAATAAATCCTTCACCCTTTTCTGCCATAGGGTGAAGTTTTCCATCATACTTTTCAAAATCCAATTTAAAGCTACTAGATGCCATATCCAACCAAGAAACAATGCACACAACAAAAATAGAAAATTAAACTTGCTGCAGAAATTTCTAGTTTGATATCTTACCAAGAAACGTCCAAGATCTAATCTTTTCTCCACCAAATCACCGAGGCTCTGATACCAAATAAAGGTGGATCGTCCTCTTTCTACCCTTGGAGCATAGCACGCATTCGACCAGCCCCAAGTCGTGTGGAGATGCGGAAGCGATATGATATCCCTTGCTGAAATTCTGCAGCAGAATTTTGGATCTTGATCTTGGTAATCTTCCCAGATTGATTAGCAACTAGGATTTTCTTTGGTTTCTTGCGTCCCAAGATTGTAAGAGAGGGTCGTGGCCTCTCTTCTTCCTCACGTGAACCTTCAGATCTGATCCAGAAAGCAAGAGACGCTGCCTAAGGAGAAGGTACTGCTATGATTTCTTCCTTCTCCTTCCTTGAGAGAGGCGGCTCCAAGAAGATGGCTAGGGCAGATATGGTAGCAATAAAACCCTAGAAACCTAGGGCATCTATATGTGAGAAAGAGAGGAGGAGGAAGAGAAGGGATAGCTTATTCTAGGGAGAAAAGAGTTTCTTTCATTCATCTATAATCATCATCGTTATGACTATATATAACCCGTTCCCATGACGGCCACCAAAATAAAACCAGTACCACACATGAACCGGTGCATAAACCCTAAAAAACTTTCTTGAACCAACCCACACCTTAGACCCAAATTCAGTCCATGATAGACTAGCCTCCTTAAGATCCAACAACCTGAGCCTTAACTCTGTAGAGCCTATAAACTTTCACCTTAGAATTTAAACTTTAAAGTATCATACCAGACTCTACATATCAATCGTTGAATCCTAGACGCAAACCAATAAATTCGGTGAGCTGTTGCTCGCTACCAAAGGGCACTAATAATAGCCGCGGCAACCAGTCAGGCCATGCTGCGAACCATTTATTATTTTCCAGAGCTGACTTCTTACCATTTGCCACTTGGTTTGGAGATGGTCAATGATAAGGTGGGATGCAGATTTGTTTTTTTTTTTTTTTTGGTTGAGATCTAATGTGAAAACTTTGATTTGTGTCTAGACAAGTGAACACCTGGCCCTAATCAATCACCTTCAAACTACAATTGATATTTGACTTTAAAAATCCAAACGACCACTAAACGTTCAACGGTCAGCATTCTGACCAAAGAAAGAACAAAAAAAATCCAAACGACCACAAAACGTTCAACGGTCAGCATTCTGACCAAAGAAAGAACAAAAAAAATCCAAACGACCACAAAACGTTCAACGGTCAGCATTCTGCACAAAAAGCAAAAAAAAAAATCATAAAAAAGAAAAAGAAAAAAATCAGATTGAGAAATCCACACTCGAAGGGACTCTCGCTTTTCTTTTAAGTTTTTCCATGGACAAATTAACCCCCACATGTGTCACGCTTGCCAAACCATTTTTGGTCAGCGAGATATTTTCTACTCCGGTTCAAGTCAAATATCCAGTTGTAGTGTCAACGTTGCACCACCACTTGTCCTTATTCTCTTTCTTGCTTGTCGCCATCGATCATTTCACTAAGTGGGTGGAAGCCGAAGCGCTGGCCAAGATTACTGAAGCTAAGGTGAGGAGCTTCTTTTGGAAGTCTATTATCTGCCGGTTTGGCTACCCCACACGCTTGTTACCGACAACGGGCGCCAGTTCGATAATAGCCCATTCAAAGACTTTTGTGCTGAGCTAGGGATACACCAAAGGTTCACTTCTGTCGGTCACCCGCAAACTAATGGGGCTACCGAGGTGATAAATCGGACAATCTTACAGGAACTCAGGACACGCCTAGACAACTTCAAGGGGAGATGGGTAGAAGAGCTCATGAACGTGCTGTGGGCTTATCACAGACACCCCGGGCTCCAACTGAAGAGACTCCGTTCAGCCTTGTCTTCGGAACAGAAGTTGTCATTCCAGTGGAGATCGGCGTCCCCAGTCCCCGGATACAGTCATACAATTAAGATGATAATCCCAATCAACTAAGGGCCAACCTCGACTTCGTTGAAGAGCTTCGTGATTAAGCACGAATCAGAATGGCCTCTTACCGACAAAGGATTGCAAAGTACTACAATGCCCGAGTTCATCCCAGGACGTTCCTCCCAAAGGACTTGGTCCTCAGGCGAGCTGCAATCTCCAAACCTATGGAGGGAGGTAAACTATCTCCTAATTGGGAAGGGCCCTATTGAGTCACTCAAGCACTCCACCATGGGGCTTACCGAATCGAGGAGCTAGACGGGAAACCTCTTCCTCATACCTGAAATACAGACAACCTTCGGCGGTATTATCAGTAGTCCATTGTCATATTTGTTTTGAACATTACCCTATAATTATCATTCATCTTTTTGCACTAACGAAAGTATTTAAGTATTCTGGCTCCTCACCTGAGCCTGGCTCCGCGTCGGCACTCCAAGCCCGGCTCCATGCCGGCACTCCAAGCCCGGCTCCGCGTCGGCACTCCAAGCCCGGCTCCACGCCGACACTCCAAGCCTGGCTCCGCATCAGTAACAAGCCTGAGTCTGCCCTCGGCAATTAAGTCGGAGTCTTCCCTCGGCAATTAAGCCCGACTCCGCATCGGCACTCCAAGCCTGGCTCCGTGTCAGCAACAAGCCCGAGTCTTCCCTCGGTAATTAAGCCCGAGTCTCCCCTCGGCAATTAAGCCCGACTCCACGTCGACACTTTTAGCCTGGCTCTGCGTCAGCAACAAGCATGAGTCTCCCCTCGGCAATTAAGCCCAAATCCGTATTGGCACTCCAAGCCTGGAGCCGCATGGACAACACTACTGGCTTCGGCCTCGCCACAGCTTCCGGCTTCGGCCTCGCCACGACTGTCGGCTTTGGCATCTCCAAGGCTGTCGGCTTCGGCCTCGCCATGGCTTCAGCTTCGCAATGGCTGTCGGCTTCGCCTCGCCACGGCTTCCGGCTTTGGCCTCGTCATGGCTTTCAGCTTCGGCCTCGACACAGCTGCCGGCTTTGGCCTTGACATGGCCACCGATCTTGGCCTCTCTTCCTTCTTGGTTGTTGGCTCTGGCTTCGGCCTCATCATGACTACCAGCTTCGACTTCACCTTGACCAAAATCCTTGGTTTCGGCCCCAATCGATGGCCTCGACTTCACTTTGGCCTCAGTCTGACCTCAATCCTTTGGCTTTGACGCCAGTCTCGGCTATTCCCTAAAAACGACCCTTACCTACTCGCGTTACCATATTCACCGGAACTAGCTAACTAGGGGCAAATCAAGGGAAGATTGAAGTGTTTATTAATAGCAAAACAGTCGTACAAAAATGTCGGTCAAAGCCGGACTTGATACAACCAAAAAGAAAAAGTTAAGATTCGGCCAGGTCTGAGCCATCGCCCTCCTCGTCTAGCTGAAGATCCTCAATCCCTTCGAGGCTGTATAGCTTTTGAATTTTTTCTTTGCAATCCTGGAAGCCGCCATCATACGCAAATGCCGTTGTCTCAGCCAATTCTCTGTTGAAAGCAGCAGACTTCATGAAATCTTCTACAGCCTCAACGGCCTTCTTCTCGGCCTCGGCGGCCCTTTTTTCGGTTTCGACCACCGCCGCCTTTAGATTAACAATCTCAGCATCGAACCGACAGACGATTTCCTCAGCGTTCTCGGCTCTCTCCTCGGCCACACCGATTTTAATGGAGGCAGAGTGAAGTCGGCTCTTTAACAGATACACCTCCGACTCCGCCACATTCAACTTTTCTTCCGCCTCTCTTTGCTTTTCTTCGACCACTTGAGCATTGTCAAGCTCATTGACCGCTTGGCGCTGGGCCACCTCCAGCACATCTTTCGCCTTTTCAACCCTAAGCCGGGCAGCCTTGGCTTCGCTTCGGCCTTCTCCGTTCGGGTAGTCTCCGCCCGGCCCTCTTCCAGAGCTGCCTCGGCCCTCGCCTTTACTTCTTGAATCTCTTCCAGCGACTGGTTGAGAGCAGCCTGACACTGGGACCAAAGGCCCCTCATGGCGGTCAAGCAGTTCAATGCCTGTGAAAATCTCACAGTTAGATGAAGAAACAGGAATAATAGAGGTTGACAGGGGGACAATATTTACCCAAAGTTGGGCCATGGAAGCCTCTCGAAAGAATACAGAGGACTTTTGGTGTCGGAGGTACCTCTGCAACTCGGGCTTAGAGGCTTCGATCAATGTCTGCTCGGCCCAGCGAGTGTGACGAGACAAAATCGACCGGAAGGAAACACGATCTCTTCCTCTTCGGCGGACTCTGTGGCGACCGGCGCGGGCTCGGCTTCAGGTTGCACGGCCGGCGCCTCGGCTTGAGCAGTCCAGCTCCTGCTCCCTCACTAGAAGGGGCGGCCTCCAGATCAGGTCTCGAAGCCGCGTTGATTGGCTCCACCTCGGGGGCCGTTGGAGGTGAGGACAGTGCCTTAGCCCTTCGCTCCAGAGGGGTGTCCGTCAGGTCGATAAGGGATGGTGCGGATGGCGGGGAACGAGTCCATCCTTCCTCGGCCTCGTCCCTTAGCTGAAGCCTCTCTAGCTTCGGCTTCTTTGACAACCTTAGTGGCAACCTCCCTCCTGGCGGGGGCCTCCTCTTCCCGGGCTTTTCTTTTCTTCATGGCGGCCCTCCTTATCTCACATAGCGATGGTGCCATACCTGCGAGCCAATAAACTTTGGTCAAAAGGAGAAGAAAAGAAAAGATCAAGAGGAAAGGCTGCATTGCTCACCGTCACCAGAAATAATACCCGCTAGCCAAAGATTCTCCTCGGCTAGTAGCCGGTTGCAGCGAGGGACGTTGGCAGTAATCAACTGCCCAAACGCCTCCTGATCCCTTGGAAGAATTCTGGGGTCTTTGTTGGCCTCGGTGTCAGGTATTCCCCACTCAGTCTTCATTCCATCGATTTGGGAAAAGAAGAATCTATTTTTCCATCCCTTAACCGAAGTGGGAAAATGCAGCCTAAGAATTCTAGTGGGCCTAGGGGTAAAGGACCACCAGCCAATTATTTCCTAAGGGTATAGAAGTTACGAAAGAGAGAAATCCTGGCCTCTATCCCATGTATGTGGCATAGCACTAGGAAACCTACAAGAGTCCGAATGGAATTCAGGATCAACTGAGCTAAAGCTAAAGAGTACCTATCTAAGATGTTTAATATGAAGGGATGAAGGGGAATATGAAGGCCAGCCTTGAAGTAATATTCATAAAGGGCAACCCTACCAGGACAAGAAGATGTTATCCTGTCCTTAGGAAGAGGCCTGTATAGGCGGAGGTTGGTAGGAATCTGATAACAAGCCCGAAAATTGATAATCTCCTGGGCCATCATCACAGAGGCAGTCCCCTCGGGGGACTCCCTCACGCGAGAGGGGCCGGCGATGGCCGAACGGCGTCGGACAAGGGTCCGTCCGGCGGTCGGGCGATTCTCGCTGAGAGATTGCCCGACCACTTGTGGCTGCTTCGCTGGGACATCTTTCGCGGAGGTGGACTAGCTGGACGCTGAAGAAGGGGCAGATCGTTGAGGAAGATCAGGGGAATAGCCCCCGGAACCAGAAATTGAGTATGAAAGGGATGAATCGGCCATCGTAGCAGAACTAACCTGGAGAACTTGAGCACGAAGAATCGAAGGTGAAGGACTCGGGAAGATGGAAGATGAACAGGCACGGGTGAAATCAGAGTAGGGACGAAAACAGATGCAGCAAGGACATCTGGAGCCAGGAACACCACCCTTTATAGACTTGTCTTTTCAAAATCATCCCGCTAATTTTGTTCTGGCTATGTGCTCGCTTCCCATTGGGGGTGGCTACAGCAACCACCCAGAGCGTTGAACTCGGAGGCCACTGCCAACGAAGAGATAGCGGTGACCTCACCGTAATGATGTGTTCGCCCCGTACTCGAGAGAGATCCGCCTCGATCCCAACAGTTGGGGTGGGCGAGATGATGGTGTCGCAGCGTCCGATGCATATTCAAGGGCAGGGCCCTTGGCACATGGTGTCTGAAGATTAGCCACTGGATGATAAAACGCCCCATTCAATGGTAAGTGTGCGCTCACCCATCTCAGGGGCGGGGGGCACCTGATATGGCTAATCAATTTTCAAGCGGTACAATAACACCACATGATTTTTTGGATAATTATCACTAGCTTAAGACTCAGCCGTAGCTTCGATTTCAGCATCGGCCTCGGATTCGGCTCAGCCTCAGCTTCGGCCTCGGATTCGGCTTAGTCTCAGCTTCGGCTTCGGATTCGGCTCAGTCTCAGCTTCGACTTCGGATTCGGCTCAGTCTCAGCTTCAGCTTCGGATTCGGCTTGAACTCAACTTGAGCCTCTGATTCGGCTCGGCCTCAGCTTCGGCCTCGGATTCAGCTCGGCCTCAGCTTCGGCCTTGGATTCGGCTTGAACTCAGCTTGGGCCTCTGATTCGGCTTGGCCTTAGCTTCAGCCTCGGATACGGCTTGGCCTCAGATTCGGCTTGGCCTTAGCTTTGGACTCCAATTCCACTTACCTTTCTGTTCGTACTACGTGCTCCCCACATTCATGAAACCAACTTCGAGTATCAAGCTCAGTAATGTAAAACACCAACTACGACACGGTTGGCCCACCTATCATGGCTAAATTTGTGGAAAGTTGCCAGCACGCTCAACGGTCGCCGGTATTTATGGCACTCACCCCGCAACGAGGTACCGGCCTGCCGTTCACAGGATCGATCCGGAGGGATTCGACGGCTCCAATGAAACGAGGTAAAAGGAACCCCTCCATACAGGTATAAAAAGAAGACCCCGAGCTTAGGGCAGGGGATCTTCTTCTTCTTCTTCTTCTCTCTGGAACAAATCCACGAGAGATTACTATTCTGCAAGCTCACTAACTTGAGCATCGGAGGGTTTCCACCGAAAATACTAATCCGGGACTTCTTGCAGGTTTTCGAAGAAAGAAAGTAACCTTTCTCTCTCCTTGAAGGCCCATAAAGATCTTAGCATACCTAGCGCTCATCACAAGTGACTTGACAGCAACACAGGCCATGCTACGAACCATTTATTATTTGTTAGAGCTGACTTCTTACTATTTGCCACTTTGTTTGGAGATGGTCAATGATAAGGCTATAGAAGGGACAAGACATACGGAAGAGATACTTGGGATGCAGATTTTTTTTTTTTTTGGTTGAGAGAAAACTTTGATTTGTGTCTAGACAAGTGAACACCTGGCCCTAATCAATCACCTTCAAACTACAATTGATATTTGACTTTAAAATCCAAACGAGCACTAAACGTTCAACGGTCAGCATTCTGACCAAAAAAAAGAACAAAAAAAATCCAAACGACCACAAAACGTTCAACGGTCAGCATTCTGCACAAAAAGCAAAAAAAAAATCATAAAAAAGAAAAAGAAAAAAAATCAGATTGAGAAATCCACACTCGAAGGGATACTCTCGCTTTTCTTTTAAGTTTTTCCATGGACAAATTAACCCCCACATGTGTCACGCTTGCCAAACCATTTTTGGTCAGCGAGATATTTTCTACTCCGGTTCAAGTCAAATATCCAGTTGTAGTGTCAACGTTGCACCACCACTTGTCCTTATTCTCTTTCTTGCGTGTCTCCAATGACTACGTACGACGTTCCCCCCACGTTTTAAGCAATCACGTCTTAAAATTCTCGTGTTTGCCGGTCCTTTTGAAATAGAGAATAAAGAGGATATTTAAAAATAACTAGACTTATATTTTGTTGATAAAATTATAATTTTAAAAAATATTTATTTTTTAAATAAATATTATCCTATGAATTTATTCAGAAAAACACTACCTTATATATATATATATATATATATATATATATATATATATATATATTTTTTTTTTTTTTTTTTTTTTTTTTTTTTTTTTTTGGGGAACCCCGCGTCGCACCCGCGCTGCCCCAGCCCACCGACCGCGACGTGCCTCCCCCTCCTCCTCCTTCCCTCCGGCCACGCGCTTCCCCTCCGGCCATACGGCAGACCAAGACACCGAACTCTCCGACCACCGCGGTCGCCGCCGGCTCTGACCACGACAGCTCCACCCATGAAGACGGAGAAGAGAAGGAGGAGGAGGAGCGCGAGCCAGGTCCGGTTCAGGTGAGTCCAAAAGCGGCGGCGGGGAATGGGCGTCGAGATCCGGTAGCCGCACAGCCGGGAGAAAATTTGGCTGGTTTCCTATGAAGGCAGCCCGGGTACTCACATATCAGTAGCGTATATCCCCATGCCTGAGTACTTCTTCCGAACACCTGCAAGCGATCACAATTCTCCGCTTCCTTGGGACCACGTCGAGCACAGAATCAATCAGCTCGGCACCTGATTCAGTGTAGTGGGCCTTATCCCTGTCGTTCCCAGCACCAAACTGCCCAAAGACTAAGTTGTCGAGGCGGAAGACCTGGCCACATGTGGCCGTGGTGCCAGCAGGCTCCAGAACCATGAGCACGGCTGGAGGAACAAACCGCCCACAGCTTGCTTCATTGTAGTGGACATTGACCCTCTCGAGCTGGAGATCGGAGTTGCCATGGTACCTTCCAGCAGGGTCGATATATATGCCGCGCTCACCTTCCAAAACTTGGCACCGATTTGGTTGCCGCATTACCCCCCCCCCCTGGAAATGGAGAATATTGTGCAATTTCTCCTTCCCTTTCAAACAGAAAAACAGGCGCACAAACAAGGAAGAAGCCGAAGACAGAGGACCACGGTATTGCAGGAAGTTCTAGAATTAGTTTTGGACTCTTGTTCTTCTGTTTTATGTTTGTTATTACTTTCTGATTTCTCGATTGTTACAAAAAAAAAAAAAACAAAAAGAAGGGAGCGTTCGCATTCATCAAATGCATCCCAACACATTCCTTAAAGCGGGGTGCTCCGTTTTTTTTTTTTTTTTTTTCTCGGCCTTTTTGTACGTCACCTTAGCTGAGAGTTATAGAAACCGGTCCGAATGGGATCGATAATGACTGACCGACCAACACGCTGGGTGGCTGGTTGAAGTTGAAGCCAGAGTGACGAGTGCTGCCTAGAAGATTTTCCGTTCTGGGTTAGCAGAACGAGACGGAAGTGTCCTTCAATTCTCCTACTGCATTTATTATAATCAAGAGAATTTGGACTTGTCGAGAGGTTAATTAGTCAACGCGGAAACAAGGAAATATAACACGCACTACTATACACTTTGTCTAGCATAAGAGAAATTTCAAAAAAACACTCTTGGGCTTGCCGAGAGGATCGATACTAAACGCGGAAAAGCCCATTTAACGTACACTTCTCCACTTTGACTAGCATTGGAGAAATTTAAAAAATATATATATGTTAAAAACTAAAGTGCACTTTTAGTCCTCAAATTTTGAGATATTTCATTTCAATCCTTGCATTACTAAATTTTTTAAATTATCTCTATACTTTTTTTCGTTCGTTTCATTTTGATCTCTATTGTTAAAAATTGATGACATCATGAGGATTCCATCGATTTGACATTCTACATGATTGAACGGTTATCATGAAGAAAGAAAGTGAGAATGATGGAGGTGAAGATCTTAGCGCAATGTGATAGTGAAAAGGCGCAGAATGGATATTGAAGAAAATGAGAAAGATATAGACAGAAAGCAGAAAGGCGGATAAGGGGTTGAAGTGGCAAAGGAAGGAGAAGGGGAGACATAAAATGTGAAAAAGGGGGAGGGTAGATGGGAGCTAGGCCGGTGGGTGATTGTCCATGGGAAAGAGCAATAGGTGGAGGGCCTACTGAGGAAAGGGCATGATGGATGAGAACTATAGTATGGAGAATAGCATAAAGGAGAGAAAGCAGAAAAGGATTAGCATTGCTGGAGAATGTGTGTGAAAGAGAGAGAAACAGAGGGGTTTTAGTAGCTCTTTATTTTTCCTAATGGTCTAGTGGGAGAGGAAGAAAAAAGGTATGGTATGGCTTTCTCCTTTTTTTTTTCCCTTCTCTTTCACTCACTTCAGGGGAAGAAGGAGATGAGAAGGGAGAGATATGCTTCTAGCCACGATGCCAAATCGGCAGATTTCTTATGCACGTCATCATCAATTTTTTAATGATAGGGACTAAAATAAAATGAAAAAAAATAGTTAAGGAAGAACTTAAAAAATTTTGATACTAGAGGAGTTAAAATGAAATATCCCTAAAGGGTTAAGGTATACTTTAGCTAAGTCTATAAAAATCCATAGGAGTATTTCTAGAGGGCTCCTATTTCATGCATGCAAAAATTCTCTTGCTAACATGGAGGTTTAAGCTGCAAGAATTAGCACATGATCAAAATTAAATATTAAATTACCAATCTGTTAGAGAAAAGTAATCCTTCGCAATGTGAGAACTAGCGCAACATGATCCCAGGAGTTAAATATTAAATTGCAAAGCTATTAGTTGAAAAGCATGAAGATTGATGCAAACTGCGAAAATTAGCGGAACACGAACAAGAGTTTAAAATTAAATTGCCAAGCTATTAGTAATCCTTCGCACCAGAATTAGTATAACATGCAATGCAACCAGAAGTTAAATATTAAATTGCCAACATATTAGTTGAAAAGTAGTCCTATTCTCTTTTGAAAAAAAAAAATCCTGATAGCTCGTGGGGGCAGTTGGATCTCGTTCGTTCTGCGGTAACCACAGTTATCAAAAGATGCAATGTAACAGTGAATCGATTGGTGTTGTTGCTTGAGATGTGTTGTGTGACATTGGAAATGCTGTTTAATTACGTACCTCTTCAGTCATTGGTCCAAATTATTTTGTACGTGTTTTTGTACAATATTTAAAGTGGTTTACAAAGTCCTTTCAAGTTTCAATTCATTATAATCCTAGAAAAATTACAGAAAATTGATGTGCGCCATTCTTGAGATAAATCCCTTTTTTCCCCTTATTTCTAGTATCTTCCGCTCTCTCCCCACTTTTCTACAAATTCTGTGAAACTCACAAATCTATCGTTTAATTTCTAAATGCCTCTTCTTAAGCAAGAGGCGTACTCGCTAGATTTCTACAACGTATTCCTTATACAAAACAAGCTATAAATCCATAGTGTTTTGTCTGGCGATTTTCCTGGCGATTGGTGGCTACAATAACTTGAGAGGTGTGCTACAGTATTTTTTAGGCACCCGATCCTTAAAGCAACCTTTGTCAAGAACTTGGCTGCTTTAAGATTCATGCTGCGACCCTGGTCTCCCCCAATCTCCGGCGATCGTCATCGTCTCCGGCTATGTCTTCCTCGGGTTCTTTCTCCCGTTGTCCCCGTGTCTCCTATGACGGCTGATGGGGAAGCAAGTGTTCGGGTTCCTGGCCAGAGGTGGGTGCTTCCGGCTTCCTCTGGGTCTCCCCGTCACCTTCGTCGGCTGAGGTGGCACGGTTGGAATCTTCGTTCCCGAACGTGGTGAGTGTCCCGGTGGCAGATTTGGAGGTCGAGATGGCTGGTTGGCAGAGGAGGGCTATCCTAGTTCGTTCGTTCCAGAAGTGGGTTCCAGCTGCAGCATTCGTTAGGGAGTTCGGCGTGCCGAAATTCAGGGAGAAATCATCCCCATTAGCTTGGCATTTCGGTGCCACATCTTCCGCTTTGAAGACCTGAATGCCTCTGATTTAGTGTTGAATCGGCCATGGGTCATCAATGGGCAGGTAATCGGAATGGAACCGTGGAGGCCGGAGTTCATACCGGCTGAGGATGCCATCCCTTCTGCTCTGATGTGGGTGCGATTGCCTAACCTTCCAATGGAGTTCTGGTAGGAAGATTTCCTCAGGGAGATTACGGAGCCAGCGGGTCAATTTATATGTGCGGACGCTTCTACTCAGGCCAAGAGTAGAGGAGGGTTTGCTAGAGTTTGTCTCCGGGTTGATCGTCGTCGTCCTCTTCGGCCAGGGACCCGAGTTCAGAGCATTAATCTCCCTTTCTGGCAATAATTTGCCTTTGAAAATTTGGAGGGGATCTATTCCAGTTGTGGCACGCTTCACATTGAGGGTCCATGCTCTGTGCCGGCTGGGTCAGCCGATGAGGAAGCTACATCCACTTCGGTCTATGGCCCATGGATGGCTGCTATTCGTCATCGTCGGGTAGTCTCAGGGCCACTGCGGGATGAGAGGAGGCAACCTCATCCGATGGCTTCGAAGGATGTCTCTAGGTCTGGATCTGCCTCTCAGCAGATTCCTCCTGATGTTAACGGGTCGGGTTCTGGAGCGGCTGAGGGGTGGAGCTCTCCGTTGAAGGTGGCTTGTAGGAGGGTGCCATCATCGAGGAAGGTGGTGGTGGTGCCAGACAAAGTTTCAGATTGTTCTGTGGTTGATATGAAGAAGGGAAGCTCAGTCAATGTTTTAGGCAAGGAGGTTGTGCCAGGACAGTTGGTCTATGCCGGTTTTCACTCTTCTGAGAAGCTACTGCTGAAGGCTGAGAAGAAGGGATCATCTAAGTTTGGTTCCACTCATTCTCATCTGAATTTAAACCCTTTTTCCTCTCTTGGATCGGGCTCGGTTTTTGGTGGTCATCAGGAGAGTAGGGATGCTTGTCCGGGTCCCCTTAAGAGGGCCAGACCAGTTGACTGCCAGGCTCCGAGGTCAATCTCCAAAATGAGAAACGGAAGGGGAAAGGTAAAGTGCCTATGTCTCAAAGTATTGGGGTGAGTTTCTTTTCTCCAGACAAGGTGACTCTGCCCTCTTTCTGTCAGGAAGGAGTTCGGGAGGTGGTGATGCCCCACCATGATAGGGCTATCGGTTTGTCCTTGGAGGATTCAGTTGAAGAAAATACGGGCATTAGCTTAGGATCTCTGTTACCAGCTCAGTCTCTTCAGCCTGTTGTTCTAGGCGGTGACTCCGATGGTCTGAAAGCCGGTTCATCTATGATATCTGAGGGTGGCACCTTGGCCAATGGGTGCCTTTCTGATACGGCTATAGTGCAGGATCAGGAGGGGTCCCAGTTTCCTCTAGTTTGTAAATGAAGATCTTAATTTGGAATGTTCGAGGTACTTGAAAGCCTTCCTTTCGATCCTCGTTTGGTAGACTGTTGCAGTTATATAATTTTGATATATGTGTTCTTCTGGAAACCAGGTTATCGGATGATACTCTGGCTCGGTTTTGGAGATAGATTTTTCGGACGTGGTCCTCGTATGCAGTGGAGGCTGATGGTTTGTCAGGGGGTATCTTGGCCATTTGGCGTGACTCTGCTGTTACGATTGATGCTTTTCACCAGTGTAACCAGTAGATTGGTCTTCTTGTCTCTGAGGGGTCGACCGACCCCTGACTTCTTTCGGCTATTTATGCTAGTACGGATTATCAGGAGAGATGGGTCCTTTGGTCTAAGTTGCTTTCCCTCCTTTCTCAAGGTCTCCCAGCCGTTATTGCTGGAGATTTTAACTGTATCACTGAGGCTAATGAAAAATGTGGGGGCAGACGGGTTTCGGCCTCAGCTGACATTAATGAATTTCGAACATTTATTGGGTCTTCGAGGTTGTTGGATTTGGGGTATTCAGGGACCCAATTCACTTGGTGTAATAACCGTCAGGGCTCTGCTCGTGTTTGGGAGACTTGACAGAGCTATGGCTATGGCTCAGTGGCTTCATATGTTTCCTGCGGTTTCTATTTCTTACCTTCCTCGGATTGCTTCCGATCATTGCCCCATTTTAATTCTACGGAGGTTGATCAGAGTCAGCTTAGACAGTTTAGGTTTGAGAAATTTTGGACAGTCCATTCTGCTGCTCGGTCTATCATTTCTCAGATTTGGCATCTTCCTGTCAGGGGCAATGCTATTTATCATTTATCTAGGTGTCTTATGATGGCTAGGTCGTCTTTCCAAATGGAATAGGATGGAGGTGGGGAATCTGGTTAGACAAGTTGAATTGGTTAAAGCCGATATTACTGCCTTGCAGGCGAAGGAGGATCGGGATGGGTTTCTGTTGGATTCTAACCTCTATTCTCTTCGAGATTTGCTTGCTCATCACCATTCTCTGCTTCGACAGCAGGAGATGTATTGGAGACAGAAGTCTAGGGTTCAGTGGATTTGTGAGGGGATCGTAATACCATATTTTTCCACCACGCTACCTTGAAGCAGAGAGCGCTAACAGGATCAGGATGTTAGTTGATGCGGAGGGGCAGGATCAGGAGGATATCCACTCTATTCGAGATATACTGCTCCATTTCTTTCGGTCTTGATGGGATGATTCTACTGGCGATGGGAATCCGGTTGTCAGGGTTCCTGATTCCAGGAAGGTTTCTTCCTTGGATAATGATATGCTTGTCGGTCCGATCACTGTAGAGGAGATTAGGGTGGCTCTGTGGGAGCTTGGTCCGGATAAGGCCCCTGGGCCTGATGGCTTTCCGCCTCTTTTTTTCTGCCACTATTGGGATATTGTTGGGCAGGAGGTGGTTCAGACTATTCAGATTATCTTCCAATCTAAGCATATGCCTGGGAATGGAATCGAACCCTTATTACTTTGGTGCCCAAGCGTTCTGATGCTTCTCTTCCGCAGCATTTCGGCCTATCAGTCTTTGTACTACTTTGTATAAGGTTTGTGCTTGCCTTTTAGCTGGCCATCTTCGTCTTGTGATTCCACGACTCATTTCTGATGAGCAGGGGGCATTTATTAGAGGGCATTCTATATCGGATAACGTCTCATTGCTCAGGAGTTTATGCATGATCTTTATAGAGCCCCGGCGAGTCGGTGTCTTATGGCGGTTAAGCTTGATATGGAGAGAGCTTATGATAGGATGTGTTCGGCCTTTTTGCATTGCTCTCTTCAGGAGTTTGGGTTTGACGATCTGTTTATTGAGTGGATTATGGCTTGTATACAGAGGCCTTCTTTCTCTTTGATTATCAATGGGAGGCCGACTGAGTTTTTCCACTCCTCTGCGGGTCTGAGACAGGGATGCCCATTATCCCCATTGCTGTTCATTCTCGCTGCGGATGATCTTTCATGTGCTTTCCATCAGGCTCAGGAGGATCGGCGGATTGTCCCGTTCATGGCTGGAAGTGACAGGCCTTCGATCTCTCATCTTCTTTTCGCAGATGATTGTATTCTCCTAGGTCAGGCTTCCATTGATAATGCGGCTTCATTTCACTCTATTTTGCAGCGATACTGTGAGGCTTCGAGTCAGAGGGTTAATTTTCTTAAGTCCTCTATCTGTTTCAGTCCGAAGACTTCCAGATCTACTAGGGAGCCATCATTAATTTATCGGGTATCACTACTCAACAGATAGGTTTATGTATTTGGGGATCCCCATTACTGGTAGATAGCCCCGCTGTTCTGACTACTCTGAGCTTGAGAGGCGGGTTTGTCAGTGTATTAAGGGATGGCAGGTCATTAATTTATCTATGATGGCTAGAGTCATTATCATTCGTTCGGTTCTTTCTTCTCTTCCATTGTATCTTCTCTCGAATGTTGCCATTCCGATCACTTATCTTAGGAGGATTGAGAGATGCTTCAGAGATTTTCTGTGGGCTTCTATGCAAAAAGGTCATGGTATTCACCTCTTATCCTGGGACATGGTTTGTTTGCCTATCCATGAAGGTGGCCTGGGGATTCAGTCTCTGATTATTAGAAGAGAAGCTTTCTTGCCAGACATGCATCGCGTTTCCTCCTGGAGCCGCAGTGTCTGTGGAGTTCTCTTATGCGAGCGAGATATGGTGATTGGGTGTCTGGCTCGCTCATTTTGCCACCCCGAGGATCTTCCTCCTTATGGAAGGAGGTGTGTAGATATGGACAGGCTATCCTGGAGAATATCTCATGGATGATCGGTGATGGTTCTTCGATAGATGTCACCCAAGATACTTGGATTTCTGAGCTCCCTCTTTCGAGGTGGCTCTCTTTTATTAATATGGAAGCCCCCTCCTCTTTTAAGGTCAAGGATTTGATTTCCTTAGACCCCCCCTCATGGCATATTCCCTCAGCGACCCGTTTCTTTGGGAAGGAGCTTTCTCGGCGGATTCTCGCGCTTCCTCTTATGCCAGCCTGCTCAGGTGATTCTAGGCTTTAGCAGAGATCTTGTCTCTCTAGAGCCCCTACTAGGGATCTTATGAAGATGTTCAGGCCGCAGTCTCAGTGCACGGAGGATGCTGCTTGAATTTAGAAGCTTCCCATCCTTCCTAGAATTCAGCTATTTATATGGAAGCTTCTTTGGGACAGCCTTCCTACTTGACTCCTTCTTTCTCGGAGGGTCTGTCTATCCAGCCGATCTGTCCTCTTTGTAGACAGGAGGAGTATTCTGACCATGCTATCTTCCTCTGTTCCAGAGCTCGTCGGATATGGTATCTCATGGGTTATTCTAGAAGATTGGATGCTACGGCCTCCTCGCGCTCCTCTTTCCTCCATGAGATTTGGTGGGGTTCTCATTATAAGCATGGCCTTTGGTCTGCCACGGCTTATCAGATTTGGATGTCGAGAAATCGGATCATCTTCACGAATGACAGGATCTCTTATCACAGGATTGTGAGGCAGATTAGGTTGTTGACGGCGGACTGTGCCCGTATTTTTAGTGCTGATGTTCTAACGTCTCTAGCCTCTAGGGTTCCCTACTGCTTTGGTAGTGAGTCGGCATATGGTTTTCATTTCTTGGGAGCCCCCCTCCAGAGTTTGTTAAAATCAACTTCGATGAAAGTGTTCGTGGTAGAGCTGCTAGTTCGGCATTCATCATTCAGGGGCCGCTAGGTGAATTTTATAATTAATGAAACTCTTTTATATACAATGAATTTTATAATTAATGAAACTCTTTTATGGTTGTGATATTTTTCACATTCAGTTATTTAGTGTAACATTTATTTTGTGATGAGTATCATTAAGTTGGATCTAGAATAAACATGGGGTTTATTCATTAAGTTATATGGGTTTATGTTTGGAAAATATAATACATTGTGATACATGGTAAATAATACTCGATTTTAAGAGGACCTATTGTCATGATTCATGAATTATATTTCTTACTATAGTAAT
Source organism: Calamus simplicifolius (assembly GCA_900491605.1). Taxonomy (NCBI): domain Eukaryota; kingdom Viridiplantae; phylum Streptophyta; class Magnoliopsida; order Arecales; family Arecaceae; genus Calamus; species Calamus simplicifolius. The sequence goes on along the minus strand of UESW01004166.1, from coordinate 768,747 downwards.
AGAATATACGGACCAAGTGGAAGAATATTAGTTTTTTCTTCATTAAGCGCATCGGTTAGATACGATTAAATTGATCCTATATTCCGATATAGAGGGATTACATGAATTCAAAATTTGAATACACGATTAAGATAAGCATCCCTCAACCATATCCATTTGAAGCGCCCTTTGTGATGGACAGATAAGCATAAAGAAATATAAAAATGGGAATGTCCCTGCGCCTGGTTTCGAAAAGAAAATTTACACCATCGCTGAGAGAGACCATAAAGTGTGGAAGAGCCTTACCCTCATCTAAAAGAAAAGTCAACCGTGAAGCAATGGCTGGAGGTATTTATGTATCGATCATGATTTACTTTATTTTTCATGATAAATATATTGGTCTCATATTTCCGTATATATGATAGGAATCAATATATTTAATTTTAGTTTATCATCGTACCGATTAACTTTTGATTTACATCCGAACGAACTTTACAAAAAGTTATTTTTTTCACAGACACCAAACGAATTTAAAATATTTTATTTTATTTTTTATGCATTCGTCAACTCATGAAAATAATAAATATAAAATATCTTTTTATTTTTGTAAAAATAATAGGATACGAATTATAATCTTATTTTTTTACTTATATATTTCTAAAAATAAAAATATAAGCTATATTTTTATTTTTTAACTAAAACAAATAATTAAGATATAAACCATACATATATCTTAATTCTTAAGATATGTATTCTTTTAATACAAAAATACAGATATCATTTGTATTCCTATTCTAATATTTATGTGCCGCTTCACTAAAGAATTAGAATATGAGTCACATCCCTTTTTTTTTTTAATCGAAAGTTATAAATATTACTTATATCTTTATTTTGTTGCTCATATGCTTCTCTACTGAAGAATAGAAATATGAATTTATCCTTTCAACTAAAGAATACTTTCAACTAAAAAAGAGATATAAAGAATAAGGATACGAGCTATATCCCTTTCTTTGACTCATACTTCTATACCAAAGAATAAGAATATAAGCTATATCCCTATTCTTTTACTCCCGCAAATGAGTCGAGGCTTTACTTTTTTTTTCGAATTTATTAGATGTCCATTGAATGAATATCTTTCTATATCAATTCATTCAAATTTTAAAGTAAAAATTAAGTTATCTCAAAGAAATCTAACTCTCTTTCATGCGAAAAATCTAATCCAAACCCCGTACATAGCTGTTAGGAGACAATCACTTGTATCCAATAGCTAATCTGAACAATTAAAGCCTAAAATGCATTATTGGCCATCCTTTAGTATTGATTCTGAATTTCTTGATGAATGCGTAAATACCAAAGTCAAATAGTATACTTTAAATTTGATGTATTATTTTGTGACTTAATGATCGAACCAAGCTAGATTCTAACAAGCCAATAATCCAAGGAAGGTGAGGATGCGGATTGTAAATAGTTTAATTGATGCCCGACTTTTTAATGAATTGACTTTAAAATTTAGTTTTATTTTCAATACTTCCCATTATGCAATAACTGTATAAAATAAGAGGATAACTATATTCAGTAAAAAAATACTTATGTCTAAAAAGACTAAATATTATGAGACTAGTTGACATAGCCTAAACTTTAAAAATTGACCAGTGATAAATCAGAAGAAAACTTTGGCACAACTAAGAAAGCAAATGAGGCTGGCTAGAAATAAATGGAGGTAAAGTGAACCTGTTGTTGTCCCCACCTCATCCCACTTCGTGATGGCTACACAACGTGAAACGCACCCAGATCAATCGTTGAATCCTAGACGCAATCCAATAAATTTGGTGAGCTGTTGCTCGCTACCAAAGGGCACTAATAGCCGCGGCAACCAGTCAGGCTGATGTGGCTAATTAATTTTCAAGCGGGTACGATAATGCCACACAATTTTTTGAATAATTATCACTAGCTTAAGACTTAGCCATAGCTCCGTTTTCAATGTCAGCCTTGGATTCGACTCAGCCTCAGCTTCAGCTCAGCTTCGGCCTCGAATTCGGCTCAGTCTCAGCTTTGGCTTCGGATTTGGCTCAGTCTCAGCTTCGACTTCGGATTCGGCTTGAACTCAGCTTGATCCTCTGATTCGGCTCGGCCTCAGCTTCAGCCTCGGATTCGGCTTGGCTTTAGCTTCGGCCTCGGATTCGGTTCGGCCTCAGCTTCGGCCTCGTATTCGGCTTGACCTCAGCTTCGGCCTTGGATTCGACTTGAACTCATCTTGGGCCTCTGATTCGGCTTGGCCTCTGCTTTGGCCTCAGATACGGCTTGGCCTCAGCTTCGGCCTCAGATTCGGCTTGGCCTTGGCTTTGGTCTCCGATTCCGCTTACCTTTCTGTTCGTGCTACGTGCTCCCCACATTCATGAAACCAACTTCGAGTATCAAGCTCAGTAATGTAAAACACCAACTACGACACGACTGGCCCCCTATCACGGCTGAATTTGCGGGAAGTTGCCAGCACGCTCAATGGTCGCCGGTATTTATGGCACTCGCTCTGCAACGAGGTACCGGCCTGCCATTCACAAGATCGATCTGGAGGTATTTGACGGCTCCAACGGAATGAGGTAAAAGGAACCTCCCTCCTAGACAAGTATAAAAAGAAGACCCTGAGCTTAGGGCAGGGGATCTTCTTCTTCTTCTTCTTCTCTCTGGAACAAATCCACAAGAGATTACTGTTCTGAAAGCTCACTAACTTGAGTGTCGAGGGTCCCCGCCGAAAATATCGGCCTGGGACTTCTTACAGGTTCCCGAAGGAAGAAAGCAACCTTTCCCTCTCCTCGGAAGCCCACGAAGATCTTAGCACACCTAGCGCTCATCACAAGTGACTTGGCAGCAACATATTAGCGTGCCAGGAAGGGGATCGGGGGCGTACGCCGCAAGCAGACGTTTACCCTCATGCATCTGCGACCTCAAAACCACTGCAAGGAAGACGATGGTGACTACGCGAGCTCAGGAAGCTTCTACCAGCCATGTCGCGGAGCGCATCCCGCAGGCTGAACAGGTTGAACAATCGGAGGACAACCTCCATGTTCCGCCTCCTGCGCCACCTCCGGTTAGCCAGGTCGATCGGCTTGATGCCCTGGCCCATCAAGTACAGGATCTGATGATAGTGGTGCGGGGACTACAGGAGCATTGCTTCACTGCCATGCCTGGGCCACCTCAACCCCCTCCGTCTCGTGAGGGTGGTCATGAAGCCAATCAGCCTCATCAGGGTAGGACCCCCTCCTGAGGCCTCCCACCACTCATCCCCGAGGCCTTGCCGCCGAAAAACCTCGAAATGACGGTGGTCCCTCTCCCGCCAGTCTGATCATTCCCACAGGCGGTGCAGTGAGAAAGAGCCATGGCGTGTGCACTCTGTACACCGCCGGGCCTCTTCATCCTCATCCTCTGACTCCTCTGAAGGAGACTCGAATAAGAAGGCCGCTCGTCGGGCCGAGCAACGGCTTGACAAGTATCATCAGCGGTTGGAGGAACTCGGCCATCGAATTGCCAACCCAAATGGGGCGGACTACGACCACCGTCCCCCGCTTTCTCGACGCATCATGGAGGAGCCGGTCCCACCCTGGTTTCGTCTTCCCCAATTGGACCCATACGATGGCACGACGGACCCTCTGGACCACTTGAAGAGCTACAAGGTCCTCATGTAGGTCCAGGGGGCGACAGACTCTCTCCTGTGTGTTGCCTTTCCAGCCACACTTCGGAAGGCAGCGCGTGCATGGTACTCTCGTCTGCCACCGCGCAGCATCAACTCGTTCAAGCAACTCGAGCAATCCTTCCTGGCCCTCTTTGACGCATACCGGAAGATCCCTCGAGTTGCCGATAGCTTGTTCGCTGTCCAACAAAGGAGCGGTGAGACTCTGATAGACTTCATGCTCGGTTCAAGAAGGCCGCGCTCGAGGTCTATAACTTTGAGGATTATGTAGCCACCCTAGCGCTGAAGCGAGGACTTCATCCTTCCAGATTTGCGTATTCTCTGGATAAAAAGCCTCTCGGCTCCTATGCCGAGTTGCTAAGCCAGGCGCAGAAGTACATTTGCACCACAAAGCAGATTCTTCCAGAAGGGAGGCCGACAAGAGTTCCAGCAAGAAGCCGACGCCCGCGGAACCTGTGGGAGGATGGTCCAGAAAGTCTGAGCCACCTCGTCGCTCAGATAACCGGCCCCAGACACTTGCTCCCAAGGAACATTTCACACCCCTTCTCGCTCTGATATCTCACATCTTATTAGAGATCGAGGAAGATCTTTACTTTTGGCGCCCATCTCCTATGAAATTAGGGGTCCCCCGAAGCAAGGAAGTCTATTGCCGATATCATAGAAACTATGGCCACGATACTGAAGATTGCCGCTTACTAAAAAAAGCTATTGAGGAGCTTGTTCAGCAAGGCCACCTAGGCAAGTTTGTCCGGAGGGGGAACCTGCTGCCGCGGGTCCGTCGGCCCTTCCCGCACAACAGATCGGCTTAGACAACGCCCCAACATAGAAGACTGTGGCCATGATCTCCTAGGGGGCAGGCAGCGGTTCTAAAAGATAGCGAGAGGAGGATGAAAATTCTGTAATTTCCTTCTCCAAAAAAGACCTAGAATGGGTAGTGAATAAAAATGATGATAGCGTCGTCGTTTCCATGACGATCGCCAAACATCCTGTAAAGCGGATTTTGGTTGATAGTGGAAGCTCAGTGAATATTTTGAGTTATGACGCTTGTGTTATAATGAATTTACTTGCAAGTTCTCTTCTACCTGTCACCACTCCGTTGATGGGCTTCACTGGGGATTCAGTCCGGGTTGAGGGGGAAATCACTCTCCCTGTCACTGCCGGAACTCCGCCATGCCAAAGCATGGTTCTCATGAACTTCCTAGTGGTGCGGGTCCCTTTGGTGTACAATGTTATTTTGGGGAGACCTGGCTTGAATTTGCTGGATGCTGTCATCTCTACCAAGAGGTTACTTGTGAAGTTCCCCACCAGCGAAGGAGTAGGAGAAATGAGGGGAGAACAAAACCCGGTACCACTCTGCTACCTCCTAGCCCCCAGTCCACAAGAGATAACATCGGCAACTACAACTGAACCGATCGACCCCCGAGACATGGAAAAGAGAGGGGAGCCAGAGCACCTCCTGACTTTCCCCTTGGGAGAGGACCCCACGAAGACCATCCAAGTTGGGGCATTGCTTCCGAAAGAGGCTTGCGATCATCCCTTGCTTTCTTGCATGCCAACTCGATGTCTTCGCATGGTCGTCCTCTGATATGCCAGGCATCCCTGAGGAGATAGTCACTCACCAACTCAACCTCAAACCAGAGTGCCCGACCTGTCCGACAGAAGAAGAGAAGCTTCGCTCCAGATAAGCAGAAGGCTGTCGATGAGGAAATCCATAAGCTAAAAGCTGCATGCCATATTCGGGAAGTTCACTACTCCGATTGGTTGGCTAACGTCATGATGGTTTGCAAGGCCAACAGGAGTTGGAAGATGTGTGTAGACTTCACTGACCTCAACAAAGCGTGCCCGAAGGATAGTTTTCCTCTACCTCGGATCGATCAACTGGTGGACGCTACGTCTGGCCATGAAACACTTAGTTTCATGGATGCCTTCTCTGGGTACAACCAAATCAGGATGGAACCAACAGACGAGGAGGCTACCTCCTTCATAACCGAGAAGGGAATCTACTGCTACAAGGTGATGCCATTCGGACTGAAGAATGCCGGGGCCACCTACCAGAGGCTGATGAACAAAGTCTTTGAGAACCAGATCGGATGCAACATGGAGGTATCTGTGGACGACATGTTGACGAAAAGCGTCCGCGCCACCAGCGCCATATTGCCAACCGGATGGAGACCTTCGACAACCTCCGCCGGGATGGATGAGGCTAAACCCCCGCAAGTGTGCCTTTGGGGTTACAGCCGGCAAGTTCTTGGGTTTCATGGTGACCCAACGAGGAATTGTAGCAAACCCCAATAAAGTCCGAGCCATCTTGGACATGAGATCTCCCACCAACAAGAAGGAAGTGCAGCGTTTGGCTGGAAGGGTAGCGGCCCTAAGCCGTTTTCTATCTAAGTCTGCGGAGAGATGTTTTCCCTTCTTCAAGGCACTGCGCAGAGTCAATGGTTTCGAATGGACCAAGGAGTGTCAGGAGGCCTTCGAAGGACTAAAAGAGTTCCTATCCACCCCACCACTGCTGTCCAAGCCAAGGGGTGGAGAAGAACTCTTCCTGTACCTCGCGGCTTCCCCTGAAGCTGTTAGTTCCATGCTAGTGCACATGGACGCTGATGGGACACAAAAGCTGGTGTACTACACCAGCAAGGTGCTGCATGATGCGGAGATAAGATACTCGAAAGTCGAGAAGGTTATCTTTGCACTGATTGTCTTTGCCCAGCGCTTCAAGTCCTATTTCCAAGCTCACTCGATCGTGGTGGTCATCGACCAGCCGCTCAAGGCGGTCCTATCCCGTCCTGATACTTTTAGCTAGCTGGCAAAGTGGACGATCAAGTTGGGAGAATTCGACCTATCATTTCGACCCAGGACATATATGAAGTCCCAAGTCTTAGCGGACTTCTTGGTCGAAGGTACCTGGACAGAAGAGCAAAAAGAAGAATCCCATGCGAACCCTTCGGATGATGAAATCAACGAGGGAGGGAGCGACTGGCTCCTCCACGTGGATGGGGCGTCAAACTCTTAGGGAAGTGGAGCACGCCTCATTCTAGCCAGCCCAGACGGAATGGTGACTGAATACGCCATTCATTTCCTTTTTCCAGCTATAACAACCAAGCCGAGTACAAAGCCCTACTATCTGAGATACGGCTGGCTTGCGAGCTCAGGGTGAAACGCCTAAGAGTTTTCACCGACTCTCAGTTAGTCTACGGCCAGATAAAGAGGGAATACGAGGCGCGGGATCTCGTCATGTCACATTACCTGAGTATGGTACAGTCGTAGGTCTCTCCCCTAGCCCGTTTCAGCATCAGTTACATTCCCCGGGAGGAGAACGCTAGAGCTGACGCGCTGTCTCGCCTAGCCACATCGGCCAACAGAACTATGGGAAGAACCTATGTGGAGCGCTTGGAGGCTCCAAGCATTGACACAATAAAAGAGTCCATGCCAGTCAGCCAGGAGCCTTCTTGGATGGATGTTTACACCAAATACTTCGCTACTGGAGTCCTCCCAACCGACCCCATCGAGGTCAAGATTTTCAAACGATGAATACACAAGTTCTTAATGTTCGATGGACAGCTATATCGGATGTCCTTTTCACATCCTCTCCTAAGGTGTGTCGGTCCCACAGATGCCGACTACATCCTTCGAGAGATCCATGAAGGTGTCTGCGGAAGTCACTTGGGGGGGCAGAGCACTGTCATACAAAGCCTAATGCCAAGGCTATTACTGGCCCACCATGCGGGAGGACACCGCCGAGCTGGTCCAGAAATGCGATAGTTGCCAGCGGCATGCAAACATTCAACGACTGCCAACTTCTCGACTGAGCCCTCTATCAGCACCATGGTCGTTTGCCCAGTGGGGGATGGACATCTTGGGACCTTTCCCCCAAGCTTCTGGCCAACGGAGGTTTTTGCTTGTCGCCATCGATCATATCACTAAGTGGGTGGAAGCCGAAGCACTGGCCAAGATTACTGAAGCTAAGGTGAGGAGCTTCTTTTGGAAGTCTATTATCCGCTGGTTTGGGCTACCCCACACGCTTGTTACCGATAACGGGCGCCAGTTCGACAATGGCCCATTCAGAGACTTTTGTGCTGAGCTAAGGGATACACCAAAGGTTCACTTCTGTCGGTCACCCGTAAACTAACGGGGCTACCGAGGTGATGAATCAGACAATCTTACAGGAACTCAGGACACGCCTAGACAACTTCAAGGGAAGATGGGTAGAAGAGCTCATGAACATGCTGTGGGCTTATCACACGACACCCGGGCTCCAACTGAAGAGACTTCGTTCAGCCTTGTCTTCAGAACAGAAGTTATCATTCCAGTGGAGATCGGTGTCCCCAGTCCCCGAATACAGTCATACAATGAAGATGATAATCCCAATCAACTAAGGGCCAACCTCGACTTCGTTGAAGAGTTTCGTGATTAAGCACGAAACAGAATGGCCTCTTACCGACAAAGGATTGCAAAGTACTACAACGCCCGAGTTCGTCCCAGGACGTTCCTCCCAAGGGACTTGGTCCTCTGGCGAGCCGCAATCTCCAAACCTACGGAGGGAGGTAAACTATCTCGCAATTGGGAAGGGCCCTATCGAGTCACTCAAGCACTCCACCACGGGGCTTACCGAATCGAGGAGCTGGATGGGAAACCTCTCCCTCATACCTGAAATGCGGAAAACCTCGACGGTATTATCAGTAGTCCGTTGTCATATTTGTTTTGAACATTATCCTATAATTATCATTCATCTTTTTGCACTAACGGAAGTGTTTAAGTATTTTGGCTCCTCACCTGAGCCCGGCTCCGTGTCGGCACTCCAAGCCCGGCTCCATGCCGGCACTCCAAGCCCGGCTCCGCATCGGCACTCAAGCCCGGCTCCGCATCGGCACTCCAAGCCCGGCTCCACACCGACACTCCAAGCCTGGCTCCGCGTCAGCAACAAGCCTAAGTCTCCCCTCGGCAATTAAGCCGGAGTGTCCCCTCGGCAATTAAACCCAACTCTGCGTCGGCACTCCAAGCCTGGCTCGCGTCAGCAACAAGCCCGAGTCTCCCCTCAGTAATTAAGCCCGAGTCTCCCCTCGGCAATTAAGCCCGACTCCGCGTCGACACTTTCAGCCTGGCTCCGCGTTAGCAACAAGCCCGAGTCTCCCCTCGGCAATTAAGCCCAAATCCGTATTAGCACTCTAAGCCTGGAGCCGCATGGACAACACTACTGGCTTCGGCCTCGCCACAGCTTCCGGCTCCGGCCTCGCCGCGGCTGTCGGCTTCGGCATCTCCAAGGCTGTCGGCTTCGGCCTTGCCACGGCTTCGGCTTCGCCATGGCTGTCGGCTTCGTCCTCGCCATGGCTTCCAGCTTCGGCCTCGTCATAGCTTTCAGCTTCGGCCTTGACACGGCTGCCGGCTTCGGCCTTGACACGGCCATCAATCTTGGCCTCTCTTCCTTCTTGGTTGTTGGCTCTGGCTTCGGCCTCATCACGACTACCAGCTTCGACTTCACCTCGACCAAAATCCTTGGTTTCGGCCCCAATCAATAGCCTCGACTTCACTTTGGCCTCAGTCTGACCTCAATCCTTTGGCTTTGATGCCAGCCTCGACTTCACTTTGGCCTCAGTCTGACCTCAATCCTTTGGCTTTGATGCCAGTCTCGGCTATTCCCTAAAAACGACCTTTACCTACTCGCGTTACCATATTCACTGGAACTAGCTAACTAGGGGCAAATCAAGGGAAGATTGAAGTGTTTATTAATAGCAAAACAGTCGTACAAAATTGTCGGTCAAAGCCGGACTTGATACAACCAAAAAGAAAAAGTTAAGATTCGGCCGGGTCTGAGCCATCGCCCTCCTCGTCTAGCTGAAGATCCTCAATCCCTTCGAGGCTGTATAGCTTTTGGATTTTTTCTTTGCAATCCTGGAAGCCGCCATCATACGCAAATGTCATTGTCTCAGCCAATTCTCTGTTGAAAGCAGCAGACTTCCTGAAATCTTCTACAGCCTCAACGGCCTTCTTCTCGGCCTTGGCGGCCCTTTTTTCGGCTTCGGCCACCGCCGCCTTTAGATTAACAATCTCAGCATCGAACCGGCAGGCGATTTCCTCAGCGTTCTTGGCTCTCTCCTCGGCCACACCGATTTCGATGGAGGCGGAGTGAAGTCGGCTCTTCAACATATACACCTTCGACTCCGCCACATTCAACTTTTCTTCCGCCTCTCTTTGCTTTTCTTCGGCCACTTGAGCATTGTCAAGCTCATTGGCCGCTTGGCGCTGGGCCACCTCGAGCACATCTTTCGCCTTTTCAACCCTAAGCCGGGCAGCCTCGGCTTCGGCTTTGGCCTTCTGCGTTCGGGTAGTCTCGCCCGACCCTCTTCCAGAGCCGCCTCGGCCCTCGCCTTTACTTCTTGAATCTCTTCCAGCGACTGGTTGAGAGCGGCCTGACACTGGGACCAAAGGCCCCTCATGGTGGTCAAGGAGTTCAATGCCTGTGCAAATCTCACAGTTAGATGAAGAAATAGGAATAATAAAGGTTGACAGGGGGCCAATATTTACCCAAAGTTGGGCCACGGACGCCTCTCGAAAGAATACAGAGGAATTTTGGTGTCGGAGGTACCTCTGCAACTTGGGCATAGAGGCTTCGATCAATGTCTGCTCGGCCCAGCGAGTGTGACGAGACAAAATCGATTGGAAGGAAACATCGATCTCTTCCTCTTCGACGGACTCTGTGGCGATCGGCGCGGGCTCGGTTTTAGGCTGCACGGCCGGTGCCTCAGCTTTAGCAGGTCTAGCTCCTGCTCCCTCACTAGAAGGGGCGGCCTCCAGATCAGGTCTCGAAGCCGCTTCGGTTGGCTCCACCTCGGGGGCCGTTGGAGGTGAGGACAGCGCCTTAGCACTTCGCTCCGGAGGGGTGTCCATCAGGTCGATAGGGGATGGTGCGGATGGCGGGAACGAGTCCGTCCTTCCTCGGCCTCGTCCCTTAGCTGAAGCCTCTCTAGCTTTGGCTTCTTCGACAACCTTAGTGGCAACCTCCCTCCTGGCGGGGGCCTCCTCTTCCCGAATTTTCTTTTCTTCATGGCGGCCCTCCTTATCTCACGGAGCGATGGTGCCATACCTGCGAGCCAATAAACTTTGGTCAAAAAGAGAAGAAAAGAAAAGATCAAGAGGAAAGGCTGCATTGCTCATCGTCACCAGAAATAATACCCGCTAGCCGAAGATTCTCCTCGGCTAGCAGCCGGTTGCAGCGAGGGACGTTGGCAGTAATCAACTGCCCAAATGCCTCCGGATCTCTTGGAAGAATTCTGGGGTCTTTGTTGGCCTCGGTGTTAGGTATTCCCAATCAGTCTTCATTCCGTCGATTTGGGAAAAGAAGAATCTATTTTTCCATCCCTTAACCGAAGTGGGAAGATGCAGCCTAAGAATTCTAGTGGGCCTAGGGGTAAAGGACCACCAGCCTGATTGTTTCCTAAGGGTATAGAAGTTACGAAGAGAGAAATCCTAGCCTCTATCCCATGTATGTGGCATAGCACTAGGAAACCTACAAGAGTCTGAATGGAATTCAGGATCAACTGAGCTAAAGCTAAAGAGTACCTATCTAAGATGTTTAATATGAAGGGATGAAGGGGAATATGAAGGCCAGCCTTGAAGTAATATTCATAAAGGGCAACCCTACCGGGACAAGAAGAGGTTATCATGTCCTCAAGAAGAGGCCTGTATAGACGGAGGTTGGTAGGAATCTGATAACGAGCCCGAAAATTGATAATCTCCTGGGCCGTCATCACAGAGGCAGTCCCCTCGGGGGACTCCCCCGCACGAGAGGAGCCGGCGATGGCCGAACGGCGCCGGGCGAGGGTCCGTCCGGCGGTCGGGCGATTCTCGCTGAGAGATCGCCCGACCACTTGTGGCTGCTCTGCTGGGACATCTTTCGCGGAGGTGGACTAGCTGGACGTTGAAGAAGGGGCAGACCGTTGAGGAAGATCAGGGGAATAGCCCCCGAAACTAGAAATAGAGTATGAAAGGGACGAATCGGCCATCGTAGAAGAACTAACCTGGAGAACTTGAGCACGAAGAATCGAAGGTGAAGGACTCGGGAAGATGGAAGATGAACAGGCACGGGTGAAATCAGAGTAGGGACGAAAACAGAAGCAGCAAGGACATCTGGAGCCAGGAACACCACCCTTTATAGACTTGTCTTTTCAAAATCATCCCGCTAATTTCGTTCTGGCTACGTGCTCGCTTCCCATTGGGGGCGGTTATGGCAACCACCCAGAGCGTTGAACTCGGAGGCCACTGCCAACAAAGAGATAGCGGTGACCTCACCGTAATGATGTGTTCGCCCCGTACTCGAGAGAGATTTGCCTCGATTCTAACAGTCAAGGTGGGCGAGATGATGGCGTCGCAGCGTCCGATGCATATTCAAGGGCAGGGCCCTTGGCACGTGGTGTCTGAAGATTAGCCACCGAATGATAAAACACCCCATTCAATGGTAAGTGTGCGCTCACCCATCTCAGGGGCGGGGGGCACCTGATATGGCTAATTAATTTTCAAGCGGTACGATAACACCACACGATTTTTTGGATAATTATCACTAGCTTAAGACTCAGCCGTAGCTTCGATTTCAGCATCGGCCTTGGATTCGGCTCAGCCTCAGCTTCGGCTCAGCTTCGGCCTCGGATTCGGCTTAGTCTCAGCTTCGGCTTCGGATTCGGCTCAGTCTCAGCTTCGGCTTCGGATTCGACTTGAACTCAACTTGAGCCTCTGATTCGCTCGGCCTCAGCTTGGCCTCGGATTCAGCTCGGCCTTGGATTCGGCTTGAACTCAGCTTGGGCCTCTGATTCGGCTTGGCCTCAGCTTCAGCCTCGGATACAGCTTGGCCTCAGCTTCGGCCTCAGATTTGGCTTGGCCTTGGCTTTGGACTCCGATTCCACTTACTTTCTGTTCGTACTACGTGCTCCCCATATTTATGAAACCAACTTCGAGTATCAAGCTCAGTAATGTAAAACACCAACTACGATACGGTTGGCCCACCTATCATGGCTAAATTTGCGGAAAGTTGCCAGCATGCTCAACGGTCGCTGGTATTTACGGCACTCGCCCCGCAACGAGGTATCGGCCTGCCGTTCATAGGATCGACCCGGAGAGATTCGATGGCTCCAACGGAACGAGGTAAAAGAAACCCCCCCATACATGTATAAAAAGAAGACCTCGAGCTTAGGACAGGGGATCTTCTTCTTCTCTCTGGAACAAATCCACGAGAGATTACTATTCTGCAAGCTCACTAACTTGAGCGTCGGAGAGTCTCCGCCGAAAATACTAGTCCAAAACTTCTTGCAGGTTTCCGAAAAAAAAAGTAACCTTTTCCTCTCCTTGAAGGCCCACAAAGATTTTAGCACACCTAGCACTTATCACAAATGACTTACAGCAACACAGGCATACTGCGAACCATTTATTATTTGTCAGAGCTGACTTCTTACTATTTGCCACTTGGTTTGGAGATGGTCAATGATAAGGCTATAGAAGGGACAAGATGTACGGAAGAGATAATAGGGTGGGATGCAGATTTTTTTTTTTTTGGTTGAGATCTAATGTGAAAACTTTGATTTGTGTCTAAACAAGTGAACACCTGGCCCTAATCAATCACCTTCAAACTACAATTGATATTTGACTTTAAAATTCCAAACGACCACTAAACGTTCAACGGTCATCATTCTGACCAAAAAAGAACAAAAAAATCCAAACGACCACTAAACGTTCAACGGTCAGCATCCTGCACAAAAAGAAAAAAAATCATAAAAAAGAAAAAGAAAAAAAAATCAGATTGAGAAATCCACACTCGAAGGGACACTATCGCTTTTCTTTTAAGTTTTTCCATGGACAAATTAACCCCCACATGTGTCACGCTTGCCAAACCATTTTTGGTCAGCGAGATATTTTCTACTCCGGTTCAAGTCAAATATCCAGTTGTAGTATCAACGTTGCACCACCACTTGTCCTTATTCTCTTTCTTGCGTGTCTCCAATGACTACGTACGACATTCCCCCACGTTTTAAGCATTCACGTCTTAAAATTCTCGCGTTTGCCAGTCCTTTTGAAATAGAGAATAAAGAGGATATTTAAAAATAACTAGACTTATATTTTGTTGATAAAATTATAATTTTTAAAAAATATTTATTTTTTAAATAAATATTATCCTATGAATTTATTCAGAAAAACACTACCTTAGATTTTTTTTTTTTTTTTTTTTTTTTTTTTTTTTTTTTTTGGAACCCCGCGTCGCCACCCGCGCTGCCCCAGGCCACCGACCGCGACGTGCCCCCCCCCCCCCTCCGGCCACGCGCTTCCCCTCTGGCCATACGGCAGACCAAGACACCGAACTCTCCGATCACCGCGGTCACCGCCGGCTCTGACCACGACAGCTCCACCCATGAAGACGGAGAAGAGAAGGAGGAGGAGGAGCGCGAGCCAGGTCCGATTCAGGTGAGTCCAAAAGCGGCGGCGGGGGAAGTGGGCGTCGGAGATCCGGTAGCCGCACAGCCGGGAGAAAATTTGGCTGGTTTCCTATGAAGGCAGCCCGGGTACTCACATATCAGTAGCGTATATCCCCATGCCTGAGTACTTCTTCCGAACCCCTGCAAGCGATCACAATTCTCCGCTTCCTTGGGACCACGTCGAGCACAGAATCAATCAGCTCGGCACCTGATTCAGTGTAGTGGGCCTTATCCCTGTCGTTCCCAGCACCAGACTGCCCAAAGACTAAGTTGTCGAGGCGGAAGACCTGGCCACATGTGGCCGTGGTGCCAGCAGGCTCCAGAACCATGAGCACGCCTGGATGAACAAACCGCCCACAGCTTGCTTCATTGTAGTGGACATTGACCCTCTCGAGCTGGAGATCGGAGTTGCCATGGTACCTTCCAGCAGGGTCGATATATATGCCGCGCTCACCTTCCAAAACTTGGCACCGATTTGGTTGCCGCATTACCCCCCCTGGAAATGGAGAATATTGTGCAATTTCTCCTTCCCTTTCAAGCAGAAAAACAGGCGCACAAACAAGGAAGAAGCCGAAGACAGAGGACCGGAAGTTCTAGAATTAGTTTTGGACTCTTGTTCTTCTGTTTTATGTTTGTTATTACTTTCTGATTTCTCGATTGTTAAAATAAAAAATAAAAAACAAAAAGAAGGGAGCGTTCGCATTCATCAAATGCATCCCAAAACATTCCTTAAAGCGGGGTGCTCCGTTTTTTTTTTTTTTTTTCTCGGCCTTTTTGTACGTCACCTTAGCTGAGAGTTATAGAAACCGGTCCGAATGGGATCGATAACGACTGACCGACCTGTTGAAAAAAAAAAAAAAAAAAAACAATGCCGGTGACCGGGTTGTTTATTGAAGGTCAATATTTCAGAAACGGTTCAAATAATTTATTTTGTAAATCATTTTTGACGTAATTTGGGGCTAACGGCCATTAGGCCTTTAAGGCCATTATGAGACGAGCCGTTGGAGCTTTTATGAACCGAGCCTATAAATAGGACTTAGAAATTTAGATTGAGTTAAGAAATAAATCTAGAATAATTTGGAGTAGCTTTATTTTATCTCATTTTATTTTTATATATTTATTGATCTTTGAGCATCTGAAGGTAATCGTTGGGTTTGCACCTTCACATGATCGTGCTCGTAGTAGAAGGATCGGGTTGAGCCGGGTTATTGTACCTTGGGGACAGATCGCCAACAACCTGCACGAAGGGACGAAAATCTGATCCTTAGGGCAGTGTCTAACACGCCTCGGTCCTGGTTTGATCCATCTAATCTTTTGGTTTTACTTTATTTGTATATTTAAATTTCTATAACATATTTCAAGCAATTTTAGAAAGGGATTTTTTTGTAAGATCAAAAATATTTTCCAACAGCTAAGGATCAGATTTTTCCTTCTTCTCTAGAAATTGCTAGATTTTCATTCCATCTACTTATTCTACTTTTGCATGAGTTTGCTCAACATATAAAGTTTTCATGCCACCCTGAAATGCCTGTGCATTAATGGTGCAAATGTTGCTATGCTAAATTATGATCATCCATTGGGCCCAAGATTTAAGGGGAAAAGATTATGGTTTGAATACTTATTATTTTCCTTGGGCAAAATATTAACATTGCTGCAATGCTTTAAGTTATATTTCATAAGTTGATTTTTTTACCGTTGGAAGGATTGTTGTGCTATGTTGCTTTAAAAGAGTTAGTTGATACACGCTATTTTTCTTCTTCCTTACTAATTTTTGTTAAATATATGGTAAAAAGAATACTCAATTTATCTTCACCATCAGATGGTTAAGTGCTCATGCACATACATGGACAGAAATTGGTGTAACAAATCTTGGTTATTAAATAGATTGGGCAATCATGGTCATGTACTTAGCCTATAATAAAAGCGACTGTCCAGCTATCTCTGCAATTTACTATGCAATTGTTTTAGTACAAACAATCATTATTTGGTTTATCTGCTTCATTTGTAGTATCAGATTTTAATACATTTTGATATGCCTCAGGTGATATATGGTGAGCATAAAATATACTAAACTGATAAATAAGACATAATAAAATAATAACATATGACATTGTTGTCTTATTCCAAATGTTAGACACCGTTGAGCTTCTTTTGTCTTCTGACTTGTTAGAGGTTGAAGCTTGGATCTTGGTTTGTGTGCATGTGGTTATGTTCAACATGTCAGAGGCTTCTTTCTATTCACCGAACATTCACATGTTTAATTATATGTATATAAATACATATGTATTTATACATGTATGCATATAGGTACACAGACGTGTGCAAATCAGGTGGGGCTAGTCACATCTTAGTGCTCAAGTACATATGTAATATGTATACGTATTCTCTCCTCAAGTTGGTGTAGTAACTAACAAAGCTAACAAATATAAAGCTGAAGTGCTAATCAGAAAGTGAATTACTCTGTTCACTGGATAGATGGACAAGGGGTGAAGTCATCAAACAGGTGGTTAACCATTCAGCATGAAAACAAAGCCTTATTGAAAAACACACATGCTTGCACTTGTGAACATGATATATGCATGTTTATATATAGATATATTTTTATATATCATCTTATTATTTAACTTTCAAGTGCAGCTACTAGCATATATATTGCATTCTTACATAAATGCAAAAGTTTTTTTGTTCTAGATAAGTGTTTTATGGTATAGTGATCAATATTTAATATCTCCTTGTTGTGTTGAAATTGCTAGACAAAAGTGACAGCATTGGGCAAATACTTATTGCTTACCTACTATTGTGAATCTTTTAAGTTACCAAATGGCAAAGAATGGATGAACTTGGATGCGGTGACAAGGTATGTCATATAAATGCTCTATTTTGAGTCTCTTGATATATATTGCCATGAGATTTAATAAAAGTTTTTATAATTTACTAAATAATCTCATGACTGTTGGAATATCCAACTTATTGTTTACCTTATATTTGGATATTCAATTCTAATATATCTTTGCCTGATTCTCTTATTTGAGGTCTAGTCCAAAAATAATATTATCTCTTTAGAATTTGCCGAGAAGAATTTGGCAAATCAATTAAACAAGGGATTATCTAGGAGTGGAGTCCTAGATTCATCGAGGGGGATGTGGCTTAAGCCCATTATTTGGTCGCTAGCAGTGGATACCCAACCTCTGTGATTGGAGATCCCATAAATGAGGTTCAATGTGGTAGAAATGAAGCTGATTGAGTGATCGTGTTAGAGCACAAAATTTTGAAAAAAATTTCATCCCATCCCTATGATGAGTGCTCTTATAAAGTGACAAAGTAAATTTGTGTAAGGTTGAGTCATACTCTTAATGGATCCGAGGTAGGTTATCTGCAGGGTATTGTACAAATACACTTGGAGGATTCACGAGAATCGTCATATTAGGCCGTGACTAAAGGTTTGGGCTAACCTTAAAGAATTCTCATGAAAAATCAAGGTACTAAGCGCAAGGCCTTTAATATGCCTTGACCGCTTAAACCCAATTGATCCATACTGTGTGTGTGATTAGTAGAAGTCTGAGTCAAAGGACCTAGTTCAAGGTCTAATCCACTATGGTTCCTTCAGATGTATACAATCAACACTAAGTGAGGTTCAAGTCCATAGGACACCTTACCTATTGTGCAGTATAAGATGCCCTTAAAATTTTTTGTTATATTTTTTTTAAAAAAAACTTTTGTGGGAGATTGTTGGAAAAAGTTCAAAAAAAAAAAGGAAAGAATGCCCGCGACCGAGCTTCTTTGACGCAACGTTCCGTTGGAACTTTGCGTGAACGTTGGAAGGCCAACGTTTCAGAAACGGCCGAAATAATTTATTTTGTAAGCCGTTTTTGACGTAATTTGGGGCTAACAGCCATTAGGCCTTTAAGGCCATTATGGACCGAGCCGTTGGAGCTTTTATGGGCCGAGCCTATAAATAGGCTTAGGAATTCAGATTGAGGGAAGGAATAAATCTCGAATAATTTGGAGTAGCCTATATGATTTATTTTATCTCATTTTATTTTTATATATTTTATTGATCTTTTGGGCATCTGAAGGTAATGTTTGGTTTACACCTCCATACGATCGTGCTCGTAGTAGGAGGATCGGGTCGAGACGGGTCGTTGTACCTTGAGGACAGATCGCCAACAACCTGCACAAAAAGATAAAAATCTAATCCTTAGGGCAGTGTCTAATACGCTTCGATCCTGATTTAATTCATCTAATTTTTTAGTTTTACTTTATTTATATATTTAAATTTTAATAATATATTTTTAATAATTTTAAAAAAAAATATTTTTGTAAGATCAAAAATATTTTTCAACGGACCAACACGCTGGGTGGCTGGTTGAAGTTGAAGCCGGAGTGACGAGTGCTGCCTAGAAGATTTCCGTTCTGGGTTAGCAGAACGAGACGGAAGCGTCCTTCAATTCTCCTACTGCATTTATTATAATCAAGAGAATTTGGACTTGTCGAGAGGTTAGTCAACGCGGAAACAAGGAAATATAACACGCACTACTATACACTTTGTCTAGCATAAGAGAAATTTCAAAAAAAACACTCTTGGACTTGCCGAGAGGATCGATACTAAACGCGGAAACAAGCCCATTTAACGTACACTTCTCCACTTTGACTAGCATTGGAGAAATTTCAAAAAAAAAAAATGTTAAAAACTAAAGTGCACTTTTAGTCCTCAAATTTTGAGATATTTCATTTCATTATTATCCTATACTTTTTTTTGTTCATTTTATTTTGATCTCTATTGTTAAAAATTGACGACATCATGAGGATTCCATCGATTTGGCATTCTACATGATTGAACGGTTATCGTGAAAAAAAAAAGTGAGAATGATGGAGGCAAAGATCTTAGCGGCAATGTGATAGTGAAAAGAACATAATGGATATTGAAGAAAATGAGAAAAAAATATAGGCAGAAAGCAGAAAGGCGGATAAGGGGTTGAAA
Organism: Calamus simplicifolius; assembly: GCA_900491605.1. Lineage (NCBI taxonomy): Eukaryota > Viridiplantae > Streptophyta > Magnoliopsida > Arecales > Arecaceae > Calamus > Calamus simplicifolius. The sequence goes on along the minus strand of UESW01004166.1, from coordinate 749,648 downwards.
GTGACAAAGGAAGGAGGAGGGGAGACAAAATGTGAAGAAGGGGGATGGTAGACGGGAGCTAGGCCGGTGGATGGTTGTCCATGGGAAAGAGCAATAGGTGGAGGGCCTACTAAGGAAAGGGCATGGTGGATGAGAACTATAGTATGGAGAATAATAGCAGAAAGAAGAAAGAAGAAAAGGATTAGCATTGCTGGAGAATGTGTGTGAAAGAGAGAGAAAGAGAGGGTTTTAGTAGCTCTTTATTTTTCCTAATGATCTAGTGGGAGAGGAAGAACAAAGGTATGGTATGGCTTTCTTCTTCTTTTTTTTCCTTTCTCTTTCACTCACTTCAGAGGAAGGAAGGAGATGAGAAGGGAGAGATATGCTTCTAGCCATGTAGGATGCCAAATCAGCAGATTTCTCATGCACGTCATCATCAATTTTTTAATGATAGGGACTAAAATAAAATGAAAAAAATAGTTAAGGAAGAACTTAAAAAATTTTGATACTAGAGGAGTTAAAATGAAATATCCCTAAAAGGGTTAAGGTATACTTTAGCTAAGTCTATAAAAATCCATAGGAGTATTGCTAGAGGGCTCCTATTTCATGCATGCAAAAATTCTCTTGCTAACATGGAGGCTTAAGCTGCAAGAATTAGCACATGACCAAATTAAATATTAAATTGCCAATCTGTTAGAGAAAATAATCCTTCGCAACGTGAGAACTAGCACAACATACGATCCCAGGAGTTAAATATTAAATTGCGAAGCTATTAGTTGAAAAAGCATGAAGATTGATGCAAACTACGAGAATTAGCAGAACACGAACAAGAGTTTAAAATTAAATTGCCAAGCTATTAGTAATCCTTCGCACCAGAATTAGTATAACACGCAACGCAACCAGAAGTTAAATATTAAATTGCCAACATATTAGTTGAAAAGTAGTCCTGTTCTCTTTTGAAAAAAAAAAATCCTGATAGCTCGTGGGGGCAGTTGGATCTCGTTCGTTCTGCGGTAACCATAGTTATCAAAAGATGCAATGTAACAACGAATCGATTGGTGTTGTTGCTTGAGATGTGTTGTGTGACATTGGAAATGCTGTTTAATTATGTACCTCTTCAGTCATTGGTCCAAATTATTTTGTACGTGTTTTTGTACAATATTTAAAGTGGTTTACAAAGTCCTTTCAAGTTTCAATTCATTATAATCCTAAAAAAATTACAGAAAATTGATGTGCTCCATTCTTGAGATAAATCCCTTTTTTTCCCCTTATTTCTAGTATCTTCTTCCGCTCTCTCCCCACTTTTCTACAATTCTGTGAAACTCACAAATCTATTGTTTAATTTCTAAATGCCTCTTCTTAAGCAAGAGACGTACTCGCTAGATTTCTGCAACGTATTCCTTATACTAAACAAGCTATGGTCTACCTACCAAAGTTTGAAAAAGAATCCAAGGTGGCTTGGATAAAGCTCGGAGTGTCTTCCTCGGGTATTACTTTAAGATTCATGCTCGGAGTGTCTTTGTCCCCGATCTTCGTTGATCGTTGTCGCCGGCTGGTCTCCTTGGTCTGAGAGATGGCTGACCTCTCCAATCCACCTCCGATCGGATCCGATGGCATCAGGAATGCTGGTATGTCCTGGCACCGTGCCGATGGAAGTCAGTTTGAATGGATCTCTCTGGCGCCTTCTCCGGTTGTCGTCGCCGAACTGGAACGGCTATACCCTGACATAGTCCAAGTCCCGGTACCTGCGCTGGAGGAGGAAGAAGCTCGATGGCACAATCATGCTATTTTGGCTCGGTGTCTCTCCCGCTGGATTCCTTCGGAGGCTATCCTCAGGGAATTCCAGCGAGCAGGGATTCAGGGGGAAATTGAAGCGGTTTCGTTGGCCAATAGGCATTTCCTTTTCCGTTTCTCTTACCCTCTTGCCATGGAGCTTGCTCTCGGAAGACCCTGGGTCACCAATGGCTAACCCATCGCCGTTGCTCCGTGGCAACCAGACTTCGTCCCATCTGCAAGCTCTCTGACCAGTGCCCTGCTTTGGATTCGTATTCCCCAGTTGCCAATTGAATACTGGAAGGAGGAAGTGTTGTCGTCCATCGTTGCGGTTGCTGGTGATTATATGTTCTCCGATGCTTCTACCAGAGAAAGGATTCGGGAAGGGTTCGCGAGAGTGTGTACTCGGGTGGATTTGAGTAAGCCCCTGAGGCCGGGTGCCCGTGTTCGTGGAAGTAGGGAACCATTCTGGCAGTAGTTCTCCTACGAAAACCTTGAAGGGATCTGCTGCTCGTGCGGTACCCTGCATCTCGGTGGGAGCTGTGGGGCGCCTCTTGATCCTTCGTCTTCCTCTGCCCCCCGAGTGGATCTGGCTTTGGGCCATGGATGTCGTCCCTGAGGCATCGGAAATCTTCTCCAGCCTCTCAGCCTTCTCTCAGCAAGCAGAAGCCTGGAATGAGTTCTACTGCACCTCCATCCTCTGCTTCTCCGGACGGGTGGATCTCTCCGAAGAAGGTCATTAGGAGGTTGGGAGGCAGGGAGTCTATTCCCCCTTCGGACATGCATCCTAGTCGGGGATTGAAGCTGCTGATGGTCTCAGGTCCTTAGCGTACCGGTTGTCCCCTGGCGTGCCGGTTAGCAAGGGACTGCAATTTCAAGCCAGTGAATCTGATATTCAGAATTCTGAAGGGAAAAGGGCTGGTAATCCAATTAAGTTGGCTGCTAACCCATTTTCTTGCCTGGAGTCAGCTTCCTCTGATGGTAATGGTCCTGGCCTCCTATTGTCCCATATAGGAGGAAAATCAGGCCCTGCTAAGTGGGCCTGGCCTGTTGAGCCTCTAACATAGCGACTACCTTCTAAGCCTAATTTATCCAAAGGCAAAGGACTTCTGAGGGGTAAGGCTGGGGAGAAAGCTATCTTCACTTTTTCTGCTTCTTCAGTTACCCCCCAGGGTTTAGGTGTTACCCCTGGGCTGGGGTCCAAGAAGTCCCATTGCAAGGAGGGGACTACTCTGGGTAGTTTGGTAGAGTCCTCCTTACCTCCTTCGACGGCTGTGATAGATCATGATTCTGCGGTCTTCCTTCTTAAGAATGCTATTCAGCAAGAGGATTCAGATATGGCTATGGAATTAGCACGGCAGGAGTGCCAAGAAGCAGGGGGAAGCAGTGCTCCGGAGCTTGTTGGCTCCCACGCTACTACTGACTCTATTGTTCTGGAGATGTCTGGGGATATGGATGATGTCCCCCCTGCTCTTCCTTCTGAATGAAACTTCTTTTTTGGAATGTGCGAGGTGCCCAGAAACCCTCGTTTCGTTCCTCGTTCGGTAGGCTTCTACAACTTCATGACTTTGATATTTGTGTTCTGCTGGAGACCCGACTGTCTGGGGATAGCCTGCTCGTCTTCGGAGACAGCTTTCCAGATTATGGGTTTCTTATTCCATTGAGTCGGTTGGCCTCTCTGGTGGTATTCTGGTTCTTTAGAAAAATAACATCAGGGTTGATGCCTTCCACGGATGTGGTCAACAGGTGTCCCTGGTCATATCTGAGGGTTCCTCGGCCCCCTGGCTTCTTTCGGGTGTTTATGCCAGTACCGACTTCAGACTGCGACATGAGCTCTAGGTGGAGCTTCACTCTCTTCTTGCTCAGGGCTTACCTTCCCTCCTTACTGTGACTTCAACTGCATTGTCGGGGCTGATGAGAAAAGAGGGGGTTGGCAGTTCGTTGGATCACCGGATGTTGTTGAGTTCAGATCCTTTATATCCTCTGCTGGGCTCTTGGATCTGGGGTTTTTCGGATCCCTTTTCACCTGGTGTAATAATCGCCAAGGCTCTACCCGTGTGTGGGAAAGACTGGATAGGGCCATGGCATCTCCTTCCTGGCTCCAGCTTTTTCCTTCTGCTTCCGTTACTCATCTATCCAGAATTGGCTCCGACCATTGTCCTATTCTTGTTTCTACTATAACACTATTCATCAAAGCAGGATGTTTAGATTTGAGAAATTCTGGACCTTTTATTCTTCTGCTAGGTCAATCATCTCTCAGGTTTGGCGATTACCTATTAGAGGGAGTGCTACCTATCGTCTGTCTTGGCGCCTGATTCTTGCTGGTCGTAGACTCTCTAGATGAAACAGAAGAGAGGTGGGGGATATTGTTCGGCAAGTTGAGCAGACTAAGTCTACCATCTCCACTTTGCAGTCGAAAGAGGATCAGGAGGGGTCCCTTAATCAGTCTGACCTTTCGACTCTCAGGTCCTGTTTGGCTGAGCACCATTCTCTTTTGTTGCAGCAGGAGACTTTTTGGAGACAAAGGTCCCGAATCCAGTGGGTTAGGGAGGGGGATCGCAACACTAGATTCTTTCATCAGGCCACTTTGAAGTGCGTGCGATGAACCGCATTAGGTGTTTAGTTGATAATGAGGGAGAGATTCAGGAGGATGTTCAGGTTATCAGGACCTTGTTATATCAGTTTTTTCAGTCTAGATGGACGGAGCATTCTGGAGTGGGTTTCCCTGTGTTTCCTGTTCTGGCCCCGTTTAGGGTCACCCTGCTGAAAATGCTCTACTCACCATGCCAATTTCGGCGAACGATATTCAGCGGGCTGTTTGGGATCTTGGTGCCGACAAAGCCCCTGGTCCTGATGGGTTTCCTCTTTTGTTCTTCCGCTTCTATTGGGATATAGTGGGTCAGGAGGTTGTGCAGCCCATTCAGCTGGTGTTTCTTTCTCACTCTGTCCCCTCTGATTGGAATAGGACCCTTATCACCTTGGTGCCCAAACGCCTGATGCCTCCTCTCCTCAGCATTACCGGCCTATCAGTCTGTGTTCCACCTTATACAAGGTGTGTGCTCGCATTTTGGTCTCCCGTTTGTCTCCGGTGATCCCTCGCCTCATATCCCTTGAGCAGGGCACTTTTATTAGGGGACGAAGCATTACTGATAATGCCCTTCTAGCACAGGAATTCATGCATGACCTTCAGCATGCTTCTCGGCGTCATAGCCTCATGGCTGTTAAGCTTGATATGGAGAGAGCTTATGATAAAATGAGCTGGGATTTTCTAAGATATACGCTAGCCGAGTTTGGGTTTGATGATTGCTTTGTTGACTGATTATGGTATGTATTCTTCGGCCATCCTTCTCTCTCATCATTAATGGGGGTCAGACGGAGTATTTTCACTCTGAGGTCGGTTTGCGGCAGGGTTGCCCTCTGTCCCCTTTTCTCTTTATCCTTTCTGCTGATGCTTTGTCCAGGGCTCTTATTCAGGCTCAGATGGATTTGTCTATTGCCCCATACTCTGCGAGTCCAAGTGGGCCGACTCTCTCCCATCTTCTGTTCACTGATGACTGCATCCTTTTGGAAAAGGCTACTATTCATAATGCATCCATATTTGCGGCCATAGTGCAGACCTATTGTCGGGCTTCTAGTCAGAAAGTTAACTTAAGTAAATCTTTGATATGTTTTAGTCCTAAGATGGCAGCTGCTGTTAGGGAATCTATCTTGCATATCATGGGTATTACTTCTCAGGCTGATCGGCTATCCTACTTGGGGATCCCAATCACTGGTAGAAGGCCTCGTCGTTCTGACTTCAGTGTTCTTGAGAGGAGGGTCTATGAATGCTTAGATGGTTGGTAGGTCTCTGGGTTATCTATGATGGCTCGGATCACACTTCTGCGTCAGTTCTCTCTTCTCTTCCGCTCTATATGTTATCTAATATGGCCATCCCTGTGACGTGCCTGAGGAAGATAGAGCATTATTTTGGAATTTTCTCTGGGCCTCGAGCCAGGACGGTCATGGAGTCCATCTTCTTGCCTGGGATATCATTTGCTTGCCGATTGCTCAGGAGGGACTTGGTATCCAATCTCTCGTTGCTAGGAGGGAGGCTCTTATTGCTAGGCATGCCTCGCGATTCTTGCTTGATCCGCGTTGTTTGTGGAGCACCTTTATGCATGGTAAATATGGAGATTGGAATCACTCTATCTCTTCTCAATCTTCTCGTGGGCACTCCTTCTTCTGGAAAGAGGTATGTCGGCATGCTTCGGTTGTTCTGGACCGCACCTCTTGGATGATTGGTGATGGTACTTCAGTCGATGTCCTTCAGGACACTTGGATTGCGGACCAGCCTCTTTCTCGGGGGCCAACCTTTGTGACCACATATATCCCTAATGGTATGAGAGTTTGTGATCTTCTCTCCCCTGACCACACTGTCTGGGACCATCTTTGGCTTCTACTTTGTTCAGGGGAGAGCTTTATCACCGTATTACTTCTATTCCTCTCATTCTAAGTCATGCTACTGATATAAGGGTTTGGCGGAGATCTTGCTTATCTCGAGCTCCTATCGGGGATCTCCTGCATATCTATAGGCCTCCGCCCTTGCAAGTTATGGACTCGGCTTGGATTTGGCATCTTCCCATTCATCCTAGGGTTTGTCTTTTTATATGGAAGCTGGCTTGGAATGTGCTTCCTACCTGTTCTTTGCTCTCTAGGAGAGGGATGCGTATCATGCCTATTTGCTTGGTATATAGCCTTGAGGAGGAAACTGTGGATCATGCTATCTTCTCATGCCCCAGAGCGAGACAGATCTGGCAAAGGTTAGGTGCGTGGCCTTGGCTGCAGGATTTGGACTCCCATCGTTTATCCTTCTTGAGGCTGCTCAGACAGGTTAAGGGGAGAGGGAACCATCAGGTGGGCCCGACGTTGGCTTATGTTGCTCACCAGATCTGGTTATTCCGTAACCAGTTCGTGTTCTCAGATGTGCTCACTCCTACTTATCGGGTTGTAAGGACGGCTGTCTCCTTATCTGCTGAGTACACTCTACATCAGAGGACTATTGGTGTTGATAGCCCTGGCCTTGGGACTCCCATGCCGCTTCTGCAGCGCACCAGCACACTGTCTTTATCTCTTGGGAGCCCCCACCTCCAGGGTTTGTCAAAATCAATTTTGATGGGAGTGTTCGTGGGAGATGTACCGGATCTACTTTTGTGATTCGGGGGCCGGAGGGGTCTTTGCTTGCGGCTGGCGACTTTGGGACTCTGGATTCTTCTGTTCCCCTTGCTGAGCTATATGCGGCTTGGGCCGGTATTTCTCACGCCCTTCGAAGCCTGGGTACTCGGAGGCTTATTATAAAGGGAGACTCAGCTACGGTTATTAGTTGGATCCGTCAGGAGTCCAATGTCCACCTGCCGACTATTTCTTTGATCAGCGACATCCGTTATCTTTTTCAGGGAGCTACCAGCATCCAGATTCGACATATCTACAGGGAGGCCAACTCTGTGGCTGATTGGATTGCCGCCAGGGTGGCCTATCATTCAAGGTTCTAGAGTTGGATGCTCGGCGACCCTTGTCCTCTCATCCTATCACATATTTTGTATTCGGATATCTCGGGTTTGACTCACCCTTTATTGGTGTGATCATCCGCCTGTACCAAAAAATAAAAAAAAAATAAAAAAAATAAAAAACAAGCTATAAGAGCTCCTTGTTATTCAAGCACGTCCCACCAAAATCTTTCCGCAAAAAATATTTCCACATACGTACGTAGACCGTACTGAAATAGGGGTTTGAGACACAATAACTAGCACCCAACACCCTTTTAATATATGCCTGGTGATAAACAACTACTGCAATTCCACATGCACTAAGGAAATAACAAATATGTACAGTTACCAAGTGCACTGATGACGCCCAATCACCGATCCTGAACGTTGGGAATGGAGTGCTTCTCAAACCTTTGCTTTACCAGGTTGCATGCAAAGAAGTCCCAAGATCGGAGAGGATTCTCCGATGGAACCCTCCGATGCCCAAGTTAGCAATTGAGGTCACAGCTGAAGAGGGGCTCGAGTAAGCCCTTTTTGTATGGAAAAGGAGATCTCAGAGAGGAGGGATTCCTTTCTGAGTGCTAAGACAACGATTTTGGGGATTATCGCCCATACCTGTTTAGAGTGGATTCACCTTTTTATAGGGGTTGACATGATCATGTGGGATTCCGTGAGGAAGGAATATCTACAGGTTCTTGGAAGTTGTGTGGATCTGGGCTGGTTGGTGGGTCTTGTCCTATCGAAGAGGGAGAAAACGGCGGTTGGTGGGTTAAGTCCCATCAATCAGTGGGGCTGCTGAGTTGTTGGGTCTAGTCCCATCAATAACGTGGCTAGTGGGTAGGTGGATCTGGTGTTGTCAGGCGGGGCGAGTCAGAGAGGTGGTTTCTTGAACTGCTGGGGCCATGTTGGGGCCGATCTAGAGAGAACTGGGACATCTCGACCTTCCTGTGGGAGCCGAGGCTGAGCCTGGTTGACCAGGGGCGACCGGGGCTGACCTCTCCAGCCAGGAAGTACCGGGGTGGGCTGGCCAAGGATGGCCTGGGATGACTCGGCGGGCTCGGAGACGCCGGGGCCGAGAGGGGCCGGCCAGGAATGGCCTAGGCCGACTCGGCGGGCCTGGAAATGCGGGCCGAGAAGGGCCGGCCAGGGATGGCCGGGGCCGACTCGGTGGGATCGAGACGCCGAGGCCGATAGGGGCCGACCAGGAATGTCCTGAGCCGACTCGGCGGGCCTAGAAATGACGGGGCCGAGAGGGGCCGGCCAGGGATGGCCGGGGCCGACTCGGCGGGCTCGGAGACGCCGGGGCCAAGAGGGGCCGGCCAGGAATGGCCTGGGCCGACTCGGCAGGCCTGGAGATGCCGGGGCTGAGAGAGGCCGGCCAGGGATGGTCGGGGCCGACTCGGCGGGCTCGAAGATGCCGGGGCCAAGAGGGGCCGGCCAGGAATGGCCTGGGCCAACTCGGCGGGCCTGGTGATGCCGGAGCCGAGAGGGGTCGGCCAGGAATGGCCGGGGCCAATTCGGCGGCTCGAAGACACCGGGGCCGAGAGAGGCCGACCAGGAACGGTCGGGGCCAACTCGACGGGCTCAAAGATCCTAAGGCCAAGAGGGGCCAGCCAGGAATGGCCTGGGCCGACTCGGCAGGCCTGGAGACACCGGGGCCGAGAGGGGCTGGCCAGAATGGCCGGGGCCGACTCGGCAGGCTCAGAGACGCCGGGGCTTAGAGGGGCCGGCCAGGAATGGCCGGGGCCGAGAGGGGCCGGCTAGGAATGGTCGGGGCCGACTCGTCGGGCTCGGAGACGCCGGGCCGAGTGGGGCTGGCCAGGGATGGCCTGGGCTGACTCAGCGGGCCTGAAAATGCCGGGCCGAGAGGGGCCGGCCAGGGATGGACGGGGCCGACTCGGCGGGCTCGGAGATGCTGGGGCCGAGAGGGGCCGGCCAGGTATGGCCTGGGCCGACTCGGTGGGCCTGGAGAGGCCGGGGCCGAGAGGGGCCGGCCAGGGATGGCCGGGGCCTACTTGGCGGGCTTGGAGACGCCGGGGCCGAGAGGGGCCGGCCAGGAATGGCCTGGGCCGACTCGGGGCTTGGAGATGCCGGGGCTGAGAGGGGCCAGCCAGGAATGGTCGGGGCCGACTCGGTGGGCTCGGAGACGCCAGGGTCGAGAGGGGCCGGCCAAGGAATGGCCTGGGCCGACTCGGCGGGCCTGGAGAAACCATGGCCGAGAGGGGCCGGCCAGGAATGGCCGGGGCTGAGAGGGGCCGTCCAGGAACGGCCGGGGCCGACTCGCGGGCTTGGAGACGTCGGGGCCGAGAGGGGATGACCAGGGATGGCCTGGGCTGACTCGACGGGCTCGAGACGCTGGGCCAAGAGGGGCCGGCTAGGAATGGTCGGGATGCGAAAATGCTTGGTTTTATCGAGATTGCCCCTGCGGCTGCACGTGGCTACACAAGCCACATCAGATGCCCCCCGCCCCTGAGCGCTATGGACCATGCGCCTGCTGCCCTTTGGGCGAAAGGGGCACAAAATTCAAAAGGAATGATTGCTTCTTTTGGTGCACTTTAAATGGGCTGATGAGTTGGTGCTTGGTTTCGAGGCAGTGTCTCTTCGAAGACCTCCCATAATCATGCGTTAGGTGGGGTTGACGTTGGCGCCGGATGCTCCGGAGAAAGAGCTCATCGAGTAGTGGAGAAAAGGCAAGGACATCATTGCTGCCCCATTTTTTATGCCCCACGATTGGCCAGGGATCACGTCTCTTGGGGAAACGAGGCAGCACGTCTCAGGCCCAGGTGAGATTTCTGGCTGGCAGCCTGCAGCGCAATGGACGCACGCCAGGTGGCAGGATCTCGGGCGGCGCTAGCCGGAAACAAGGGCTATAAAGCCTTCCAAGGGCCTGTAGAAACCTTTACGCTGCCATTGCTTTCTCTTCTTCCTTCTTCTTTGAGTTCCTCTTCTGAGACCTGAGCCTTTTCAACTCCCATGTTAGTCTTATCCCCTTCTTTTCTATGGACCGTAGCGCCATTAGAGAGGGTAAGAGACCTGTAGAGGAGTCTTCCCAGTCTGATAGCGAAAATCAGGCCCCTGCGACTAGTGCCAAATGCCTCGACCGTCGGGCGGCATCGTTATCCGTGACCCATCAAGGGCATTAGACCTCCGCCTACCTTTGGTTCTCCCATCAGGGCAGTCCCCCTGTCCTCTCGCCGTCCGGCCCTTCCTCCGGCGGTGAGCTATGATCCAGCGGGTCCGTTGGGGGTAGCCTCAACCATGACCCCTAAGGATGTAGAGGCCATTAGGGCTAAGTTCATGGTCTCTGATTTCATTGGCCTATCCGCGCCGGGCCCGAAGATAGGGTGATTTCTGACCATCCAGGTCGGGTCGCTCTATATGAGGAGTTCTTCCGGTGCAGGCTGCGCCTTCCCTTTCGTCCTTTCTTTCTTAACCTTTTAGAGAGGTATAGATTAGTGCCGGCACAGTTGACTCCAAATTCGATTCGGATCATTTGCGTCTTCGTTATCCTTTTCCACTTTGAGGGGCCCATCCAGAGTTGTCCCTATTCTGAGCCTTTTACAAACTCCGCCGTCAAGGTAAGGGGGCCTGGTGGGCCTTTACCGCCAGGCCGGGTAGAGCCTTCCCCCTAGGCCTTCCGTCCAAAATTAGAGGGTGGAAGTCTAGGTTCCTTTTTGCTCATGTTGAGGGGGTGAGAGCTGTTTGGAGGGAGCCCGATACTGGCTCCAACGATGACTCCTCCGTAATGGAGAGAGATAAGGATCTATTTACCCAGTTATCCAATTGTCAGATCCCCGGCTATAAGGAACTCCTATCCGAGGCGAACCTGATAGAGGCCGAGTTGGCCTCGGCGACCGGTGAGCCTGAATCCCTTTGTCCCATTTTTCTGTTTACTGCGTGTCGCCGCTAATGCCGATTATCTTTTCTTGTGCAGCCATGAAGTTCTCCGTCAACAAGTTCGAGGCCATCGCAAGGTAGAAGAGGCCGGCGACCGGAGAGTCATCTAGGCCGTCGAAGAAGCTCCAGAGAAGGGAGCTGGCCAGGCCGGCCACAGCCCCCACAGCCCCAACGCCCGTGGAGGAACCGGCCGAGAGGAAGCCAGTGGTGAGAGTAGCCCAAAGGCCAGCCGGGGCCGAAGTTGAAGAGGGGGAGATCCCGGCCACCGCCGAAACACCGGTGGTGATTTTGGATGAAGAAGCCCCTGCCGCCGCCGACATGTCCGAGGCGGGGCGGGTTACTATTGCTGTTGGCCCCCGGCTGCTGCAGAGCCAGGGAGGGAGAGCGCTCCCCCAATCGCCGACGAGGGGGAGCGGATCGCCAGGGAGGCCCGAGACGGGGTGGAGGCGACCGAGAAGCAGAGGGATGAGCCGAGGAGCTCATCCCACCAACCGGCTTAGCGCCCAGACCGTCTTCAGGCGGAGGGTCCGCAGGAGGGACAGACGTGCCTGGTCCCTACCATCGGTAGAATGGTGGATGCCGCCTGAGCCTCCCGTCTCTTATCGGGAGTCCAGGCCGCCGATTTTGAAGAGGAGATGCGGGGGATGAGCCACTCCGCACTCATGGACATGATTTTGGTCTCCATCGTCCATGTAACCTTTCGGATCTTCTTTCTTTTCCCAATGCTTCTCTCTTTGTAGCTAACGTGTTTCTCCTGTTGCAGATGGCCAACGGCGCCCTTGGGCTTCGCGAGGCGCTGGCCCAATCTTCCAGCACTGGCAAAGGCTCTGGCGTGGGTTGACAAATACCGGAAGGAGAGCATGGCGCATGCCGACAGCCTTGCTCGACTTCGCCAGGAGACCGCGGCCCGCGAGGAGGGCTACGCCGGCCACCTTCAGGAAATGGAGAGCCGGGCCGCTGCATCCGAGGCCAAAATGGAATTGGCCTTGAAAGGTCGAAGGCCGCATGGCGCAGATCGAGGAGCTTACTAGGCGGCTCCAAAGCGCCAGGGAGGAGGCCCGGGCCGCCGGGGAGAAGGCCGCTGCCGCGGAGAAAGCGGCAACGGAAGCTGTTTTGGAGAAGGCCGGTGCGGTGGCCTGTGCTGACGAGGCCAGTGCCCGTGCCGCAGAAGCTGAGGCCAAGGCTTGGGAGGCTAAAAACAAGGCGTAGCGGGTAGAGGCCGAGGCCGGGCAGGCCGTCTCCAGGTTCAAGGCTTCGCCGGAGTTCAGGAAGGAGGTCCTCGAAGCCAGCCTTGACGCTTATCTTCAAGGCTTCGAGATGGGAAAAGTCCGAGTAGCCGCGGCCCTCGAGGTCAACATTGCCAATCTTGAAGACATCCGGGCCGGGGTCCCGATGAGGAGCCGCTGGGAGAAGGACGAGGGGAAGCCTGGCCCCGGCGAGCCTTGAATTGTATTTTCTTTTTTCTTTATCTTATGTAACTGACCTTGGGCCCAATTTTGTACTTATCTTTGGCTATCAATGAAGAAACTTTTTGTCCAAGCTTCTTACTTTTGTACCTCTCTTCCATAGTTAATGAAAAAGTCCTTTACTCAAAATCTCTTTGTGTCTTGATCTGTTTGCTTCTTTCGCTTTTGAGAGAAACGCCTTACTGTGCCAAATCAGACATGCCGGCGACATTGTAGCTGGATATTGTATCTTCCAAACTGTTCTTTTGAACCTTGAGCGTTGCGCGTGTGGCCGTGCCGAGACCGAACTGCAATTTCGGACTTGGCCAACACTTGAACACATCACCGAGATGTAAACTGGCTACATGAATGCCCAGTGCTGTTGTAGGCTGTTTGAAAGAAGGCTCGCCTGTGTATGAATCTTTCTGAAGGCTTGGAAAAATCGGCAGATGACTTGCTGCCAGGATTAATTTTGGAGGTGTCGAGGCCGACCAGAAATGGTCAGAACCGATTTAGCCGTTGTAAGGGCACCAAGGGCAAGTGAAGTTGACCAGAGGAAGTCTATGTCGACTTGCTCGGTGCTGAAAATGCCTGAACCGTTAGGCCGATTAGGAAAGGCCACGAGCATGCCGTCTGGTTCAGGGTTCACGGGAGCCAATCAGGGCCCTTTAAAACTGTCTTAATGGGCGTGAATTTTGTAAGAGGGGCGACTTGAACGCACATCGAGCTGTTAGGAGAGATACCACCGTGCCGGGGCTGAGGGGGTGGTGCCGATGGTTGCCTTGAACGCTTCAGTGGTATGTAAGCCGCCTGAAGGGCGACTCAACCGGGTACGGGGCTGTTAGGGTCTTAACCGACTCGGGGGCACCACCGTGCGGGGCCGAGTGGTGTCCTGTTAGCCGCGATGCCAGTGAGTTCCTTTTGAACCACTTCAGGGATTTGTGTGCCACCTAAAGGGTGACTCAGCCGGGTACGGAGCTGCTAGGGTCTTAACCGACTTGGGGGCACCACCATGCCGGGTCGAGTGGTGTCCCATTAGCCACGATGCTAGTGAGTTCCTTTTGAACCACTTCAGGGGTTTGTGTGCCACCTGAAGGGTGACTCAGTCGGGTACGGAGCTGTTAGGGTCTTAACCGACTCGGGGGCACCACGTGCGGGGCCGAGTGGTGTCCCGTTAGCCACGATGCCAGTGAGCTCCTTTTGAACCACTTCAGGGGTTTGTGTGCCACCTGAAGGGTGACTCAGCCGGGTACGAAGCTGTTAGGGTCTTAACCGACTCGGGGCACGCCGTGCCGGGCCGAGTGGTGTCCCATTAGCGCGATGCTAATGAGCTCCTTTTGAACCACTTCAGGGGTTTGTGTGCCACCTGAAGGATGACTCAGCCGGTACGAAGCTGTTAGGGTCTTAACCGACTCGGGGGCACCGCGTGCTGGGACCGAGTGGTGTCCCGTTAGCCGCGATGCCAGTGAGCTCCTTTTGAACCACTTCAGGGGTTTGTGTGCCACCTGAAGGGTGACTCAGCGGGTATGAAGCTGTTAGGGTCTTAACCGACTCGGGGGCACCGCGTGCCGGGGCCGAGTGGTGTCCCATTAGCCATGATGCCAGTGAGCTCCTTTTGAACCACTTCAGGGGTTTGTGTGCCACCTGAAGGGTGACTCAGCGGTACGGAGCTGTTAGGGTCTTAACCGACTCGGGGGCACCGCCGTGGGGGCCGAGTGGTGTCCCGTTAGTCGTGATGCCAGTGAGCTCCTTTTAAACCACTTCAGGGTTTGTGTGCCACCTGAAGGGAGACTCAGCCGGGTATGGAGCTGTTAGGGTCTTAACCGACTCGGGGGCACCGCGTGCCGGGGCCGAGTGGTGTCCCATTAGCCGCGATGCTAATGAGCTCCTTTTGAACCACTTCAGGGGTTTGTGTGCCACCTGAAGGGTGACTCAGCCGGGTACGGAGCTGTTAGGGTCTTAACCGACTCGGGGCACGCCGTGCTGGGGCCGAGTGGTGTCCCATTAGCCGCGATGCCAGTGAGCTCCTTTTGAGAGACTTGGCCCTCGGACGCAAGGGAGAACAGGCTGCTGTGTCAGAAAGGGCCTCCTTTATTACTTCATGCTCCAGGGGAATACATCATTGATAATATTGGCGGAGGTTATCCGCATTCCAGGTACGTGGAATGGGTTTCCCGTCGAGTTCCTCTAATTTGTATGCCCCCCTATGAAGTGTTTCGGTGACTCGGTAAGGACCCTCCCAGTTGGGGGATAGCTTGCCCCCCTCCGTAGGCTTTGAAACCTCAGCTTTTCTCAAAACCAAGTCTCCGCGTGGAAAACCTTGGGACGAACTCGAGCGTTGTAGTACTTGGCCGCTCGCTGACGGAAGGTCGCCATGCGCAGCCTTGCCCGATCGTGCGCCTCATCTATGAAGTCCAGGTTAGCCCGTATCAGTGCAGAGTTATTTTCCTCGTTGAAGGACTCCACACGTGGGCTGGGCAGACCGATCTCGACGGGATGACGGCTTCAGATCCGAAGGCAAGACTGAAAGGAGTCTCGCCCGTCGGGGCTCTAGGGTCGTGTGGTAGGCCCAGATCACACTGGGGAGCTCCTCCACCCATTGACCTTTGGACCCGTCTAGCCGGGTTCTGAGTCCTCTAAGGATGGTGCGATTCATGGCTTCGGCTTCTCCGTTGGTTTGAGGATGGCCGACAGAAGTGAATCGGTGATGAATGCCTAGCTCGCCACAAAAGACTTTGAATGCTTCATTGTTGAATTGGCGGCCATTGTCCGTGACGAGGGTGTGGGGCAGGCCGAAACGGCATATGATCGACTTCCAGAAGAAGGCTTTGACTTTGCTTTCGGTGATCTTGGCCAGTGCCTCGACCTCAACCCACTTGGTGAAGTAATCGATGGCGACTAGCAAAAATCTCCGCTGCCCTGAAGCTGGGGGAATGGCCCGAGAATGTCCATTCCCCACTGGGCGAAAGGCCATGGGGCCGAGAGCGACTCATTGGGGCAGACGGTTGATGTTGGATGTGTGCGTGGCGCTGGCAACCATCGCACTTCTGAACCAATCTAGCTGCGTCTTCCTTCATCGTGAGCCAGAAGTATCCTTGACGGAGGGCTTTTTGAGCTAAAGATCTGCCCCCCAGGTGATTTCCACAGATGCCTTCGTGAATCTCTCTAAGGATGTAGTCAGCGTCGGTGGGCCCTACACACTTGAGTAGGGGGTAGGAGAACGACCTTCTGTATAGACGCCCGTCCAGGAGGATGAATTTGGAGGCTCTCCACTTGAGCAGCCTAGCTTCGTTGCGATCATCAGGGAGAGTGCCGTCAGTGAGATAACGGACGTAGGCGTCCATCCATGTGGGCTCTTGGGTGAGTGGGAGGACTTCTTCACTGTCCTCTATGCTGGGTCTTTCCAAATATTCAATATAAGCATCTCTCGCCAAGCCATCGGTGGAGGTGGCCAGACGAGAAAGGATGTCGGCCTTGGCATTTTCGCTCCGGGGAATGTAACTGATACTGAAGTAAGGCAGTGGGGAAGTTAGGAGCTGAACCTTGCCCAAATATTGCGCCATAATGGGGTCGCGCGCTTCATATTCCCCATGGATTTGTCCAGAGACAAGTTGCGAGTCGGTAAAGGCTCTGAGATGCCTTACTCCCAACTCTCGGGCTAGCCTTAACCCAGCCAGCAGGGCCTCGTACTCGGCTTGGTTGTTGGTGGCTTCGAATAGGAACCGCAGGGCACATTCCATCCTTTCTCCACCCGGCCCGGCAAGAATGAGGCCGGCGCCGCTTCCTTGTGAATTTGATGCGCCATCCACATGAAGAAACCAGGATTCTCCATCATCATCTGGCTCAGTTCGCACTGCTCCATGGGAGCCTCTTTGGGATCTTCCTCCGCCCAAGTGCACTCGACCAGGAAATCGGCTAAGACCTGAGACTTCAGCGCCGGCCGAGCTTGAAAAGAAAGGTCAACTCTCCCAGCTTGATGGCCCACTTGGCCAGTCGGCCTGAAGTGTCCGGGCGAGCCAGAATGGCTCGAAGGGGCTGATCCGTGAGCACCACAATAGGATGGGCTTGAAAGTATGGACTGAGGCATCGGGCGGAGACTATCAGGGCAAAAATAACTTTCTCTGTCTTGGAATATCTGACCTCTGCGTCATGAAGGACCTTACTCACATAATAGACGGGTCTCTGAGTTCCATCGGCGTCGAGGCGCACCAGGACTGAGCTAACGGCTTCCGACGAAGCAGCTAAGTAGAGGAAGAGACTTTCTCCATCTCTTGGCTTGGATAGAAGTGGCAGAGAAGACAGGAATGCCTTCAACCCGTCGAAGGCTTTCTGGCAGTCGTCCGTCCATTCGAAGCTATTCATTTTCCGCAGGGCCTTGAAGAAAGGCAGGCATCTCTCAGCCGATTTGGAGAGGAAACGACTTAGAGCCGCTATCCTCCCTATCAATCGTTGCACTTCCTTTTTGCTGGATGGTGGCCTCATGTCGAGTATGGCGCTGATCTTCTCTGGGTTTGCCTCGATCCCTCGCTGGGTCACCATGAAGCCCAGGAACTTGCCCGCCGTGACCCCGAAAGCACACTTTGGGGTTCAGCTTGACTTGGAAGCGACGGAGGTTATTGAAGGTCTCCTCTAGGTCGGAGACGTGATCGGAGGCGCGGGTGCTTTTTGTCAGCATGTCGTCTACATAGACTTCCATGTTCCGGCCTAGCTGATCCCGAACACTATGTTCATCAACCTTTGGTAGGTTGCTCCCGCGTTCTTGAGGCCGAAAGGCATCACCTTGTAGCAATAAATGCCCTTCTCTGTCACAAAGGAGGTGTGTTCCTCGTCGCTAGGGTCCATCCTTATCTGATTATATCCTGAGAAGGCATCCATGAAACTGAGGAGTTCGTGCCCAGAGGTGGAATCCACCAGCTGATCAATTCTAGGCAGGGGGAAGCTGTCTTTCGGACATGCCTTGTTGAGGTCAGTGAAGTCTATGCAAATCCTCCAGCTCCCATTTGCCTTACGCACCATGACCACGTTGGCTAGCCAATCAGGGTAGTGCGCTTCCCGGATGTGGCTGGCACTGAGTAGCTTGTTAACTTCCTCATCAATGGCCTTTTGTCGGTCAGGGGCAAAGCTTCTCTTCTTTTGGCGGATCGGGCGGTGCCGTGGATCAATGTTGAGCTTGTGGGTGATCACTTCCGGAGGGATGCCGGGCATATCAGACGCCGACCAGGCAAAAATGTCCGAGTTAGCCCTCAAAAACCCAAGAGATGCTCCCGGTCCTCCAGGGGAAGGAGTCCTCCGATACGGACGGTCTTCGCCGGGTCCTCCCCAAGGGGGAAGGTTAGAAGGTGCTCAGCTGGCTCTCCTCCCTTACTAGAGTCTCTGGGGTCGGACGCCTCTAAAGCTGGCTCAACTTCCAGGGGACTTGATGCCGCGTGATAACAGGGTAGGACGGGCTGGTCTCGCCGCGCATCTCTCCAACTCCCTCACTAGTGGGGAACTGCACTAGTAGACGCCGGGTGGAAATGACTGCATCCAAAAGGTTCAGACCTGGGTGCCCGAGAATGGTATTGTGCGCCAAGGGGACCCTCATGACCAAGAATTTCATGATCACAGTGCTTTGGCGTGGCGGTGTTCCGGCTGTCACAGGCAGAGGTATTTCACCTTCGACCCTTACGGAGTCCCCGGTAAATCCGACTAACGGGGCCGTCATGGGCTGGAGAGAGTCCAAAGATAATCCCATCCGAACAAAAGCGTCATAAGTAAGGATGTCAGCTGAGCTGCCACTATCAACTAATATCCTTTTTACAGGGTGCCTGGCGATTGTTATAGAGACGACTACGCCTTCATTGTTTACATTTTCCACTACAGCAGGTCCCCCCTAGGAATTACATTATTTGGCGCCTCCTCCCCTCTCGGCCATTTAGGTGCAGAAGCTAATCCCCAGGACACCATTCCGACCATCGTTCAGTGGGGGCATTGTCGACCGGGGCTTAGACAGGCGAGGGCCCCATGAGGGCCGGCAGCGGCTGCGGCGCCTTTTGGACATATTTGCCGAGATAGCCCTGGTGAATGAGCTCCTCGATGGCCCTCTTCAGGCTATAGCAGCTATCGGTATCGTGGTCGTAATCCCGGTGGAATCGGCAGTAGCGGCTCTTGTTGCGTAGAGGACTTTTCTTTCTTCATGGGAGGAGGACGTTGGAGATAAGGCTCACCCTCGATCTCCATCAGGATGTGGGATCGAGGGGCTAGAAGGGGTGTGAGCTTACTCTCGTCGGGGACGGGGCTCCGACGCCTGTTGTCGGATCGACGAGGTGGGTCAGCTCGCCGGTGTCGAGGGGGCCCGTTGGGCTCGGGGCGAGCAGGCTTGTGGCTGGAGCTTCTTGAAGATTCCCGGCGGGTAAAGTCAGTTTCATCTGCGCTGATGTACTTTTGAGCTCGGAGGAGGAGATCGGAATAAGAGCTTGGGGGCTTCTTATCCAAAGAGAAGGTGAAGCGGGATGGGAGGAGTCCCCGCTTCAATGCCAACGTCGCCACCGCGTCGTCGAGATGGTAGACCTCGAGGGCGGCGGCCTTGAACCGGGACATAAAGTCCCGCAGCGACTCTCCCTCCTTCTGACGGACGGAGAAAAACTGTCGGCTACCCTTGGGATTCGCCGGCAAGCGTCGAAGTGTGCCAGAAAGGCTTTCTCCAGCTCCCGAAGGAGTCGATGCTGTGAGGGGGCAGGCGTGAGTGCCATGCACGGGCGGCCTTCCGCAGAGTGGGGGAAGGCTTTGCAGAGAAGGGCGTCTGAAGTGCCCTGGACTTGCATCATTGCTTTGTAGCTCTCGAGAGGATCGATCGTACCGTCATACGGGTCCACCTGGGGGAAACGAAACCTGGAGGGGACAGGCTCGTACAATATCCAGCGGGTGTAAGGAGGACGGGTGTCAAACTCTTCCTCTGGCTGATGATTGATTTTCTTGGAGAGCTCGTCGAGGCACCTGTTGTACTCCTCCAGGCGTTCCTTCACCTGGCGGCTGATTGTCGGGGCCCTCTGAGATGGCTCGGAGGAAGAAGAAGAAGAAGAGGTAGAAGGAGATGGAGATGGGAGTCGGGACTTCCGCCTAGGCTCCTCATGATGATGCAGCTCGGGAGGAAATTTGTTGGGGCCGTGGTTAAGGGACCGTGGCCGCTTGGGGGGCTCGCGTCGGGGCTTCCTAGGGGAAGCCAAACGTCGGCCAGTCTCTCGCCGATCGGCCTCCCACCGAGGAGAGCCTCCCCTTGCCGACTGCTGACTGGCGGGGGGAGCAGTCTGATGTTGGGTGGCCACGGACTGTTATTGCTGGAGCCCGTGGACCATGGCGGTGAGATTTTGGACCTGACGGGAAAGGGTCGCCAGCCGCTCCGCTGTTTGATCAGCGGCCTCCGGCGGTGGGCAGGTAACTGGAGGGTTGGTAGCAGGGGGATTGGCCTTCTGCTGCCTAGTTGGCGGGGGAAGCCCCGCTGGACAGCTGACGGAGGCGTCCTGAGCTCGCGTCACCACCATGGTTTCTAGAAGAGAAGAGGGGGGGGAGAGAGTCTCGCCTACTGAGATGTAGCGCCGGGAGAATGTTCGCTACCTTTTCTTGCGCCCCCTACCTGGCGTGCCAATCTGATGACGCCCAATCACCGATACTGAACATCGGGAACGGAGTGCTTCTTGAACCTTTGCTTCACCAGGTTGCCTGCAAAGAAGTCCCAAGACCGGAGAGGATTCTTCGGTGGGACCCTCCGATGCCCAAGTTAGCAATTGAGGTCACAGCTGAAGAGGGGCTCGAGTGAGCCCTTTTTGGTATGGAAAAGGAGATCTCAGAGAGGAGGGATTCCTTTCTGAGTGCTAAGACAGCGATTTTGGGGATTATTGCCCATACCTGTTTAGAGAGTGGATTCACCTTTTTATAGGGGTTGATATGATCACGTGGGATTCCGTGAGGAAGGAATGTCTGCGGGTTCTTGGAAGTTGTATGGATCTGGGCTGGTTGGTGGGTCCTGTCCCATCGGAGAGGGAGAAAACGGGTTGGTGGGTTAAGTCCCATCAATCAGTGGGGCTGCTGAGTTGTTGGGTCTAGTCTCATCAACAACGTGGCCAGTGGGTAGGTGGATCTGGCGTTGTCAGGCGGCGCGAGTCAGAGAGGTGGTTTCTTGAGCTGCTGGGGCCGATCTGGAGAGAACTGGGACATCTCGACCTTCCGGGGGAGCCGAGGCTGAGCCTGGTTGACCAGGGGCGGCCGGGGCTGACCTCCCCGGCCAGGAAGTACCGGGGCAGGGCTGGCCAAGGATGGCCTGGGCCGACTTGGCGGCTCGGAGACGCCGAGGCCGAGAGGGGCCGGCCAGGAATGGCCTGGGCCGACTCGGTGGGCCTGGAAATGCCGGGGCCAAGAGGGGCCGACCAAGGATGGCCAGGGCCGACTCGATGGGCTCGAAGACACCGGGGCCAAGAGGGGCCGGCCAGGAATGGCCTGGGCCGACTCGGCGGGCCTAGAAACGTCGGGGCTGAGAGGGGCCAGCCAGGGATGGCCGGGGCCGACTCAGCGGGCTCGGAGACGCCGGGGGCGAGAGGGGCCGGCCAGCAATGGCCTGAGCCAACTCAGCGGGCCTGGAGACGCGGGGCCGAGAGGGGCCGGCCAGGGATGGCCGGGGCCGACTCGGCGGGCTCGGAGATGCCGGGGCCGAGAGAGGCCGGCCATGAATGGCCTGGGCCGACTCGGCGGGCCTGGAGACGCTGGGGCTGAGAGGGGCCGGCCAGGAATGGCCGGGGCCGACTCGGCAGGCTCGGAGACGCCGAGGCCGAGAGGGGCCGGCCAGGAACGGCCGGGGCCGACTCGGGGGGCTCGGAGACACCGGGGCCGACTCGGGGGTCTCGGAGATGCCGGGGCCGAGAGGGGCCGGCCAGGAATGGCCTGGGCTGACTCGACGGGCCTGAGACACCGGGGTTGAGAGGTGCCGGCCAGGAATGGTGATGCAGGGCGATATTCAAAACGTCTGCAACTCAAGAACGATCTAATCTGCGAGAAAAGAATTCGTCCAGGTTTGGTTCGAATCTTGACAAGAAAAGGGGAAAATTTCGAATTTTGATCACTCACAATCCGAAATTTAAAGGAAGAGCAATTGAATTTTCAATTCAATTGTTTTGAATCAGAAAAAGAAAACATTCATCTCCATTCAAGAAAAAAAAAGGAAATCTAAAAGCGTCTTTCTTCTCTGCCTCTGACGGCCGCCCAAAACCAACTTAAATAAAAGAGAAAAACCCTAACATCATAAGTTCAGAAAAATTACAACTATGCCATTAAAAACGAAAACAGGCCCAAAACTCCTATCAGACGAGCCCGGATGGCCAAAATCCACAGCAGCTCATGGCCAAAGGCAATGACTTTGAATCAGCAGTCCGTTTCCATGTGACCAGCCAAGTTTGGGCCCAGTCCGACACATAAAATTTCAAGCCCGTTTGTTCTGCAACCTCTTGGACCTTCGTAGATTATCTGGTGTGGTCTTCCCTGACGTGGCCTGCTGACTCTGGGTTGCTGGTACAGGAACATCCAAGGACTGGTTCGACTGACCCGAACTCTGGTCTGAACTGATGTCCTCATCACTCTCCCCTTCCTCTGAAAAGCTTGACCTCAAGCTCGAATTCTCTCCTGCATAAGGGGTCAGATGCCGAATGTTGAACACATCCGAAATGAAGACATCATCTGGTAACTCAACCCGATAGGCATTGTCACCAAATTTCTCCAATACCTGGCATGGACCTATCTTCTTCGGCTTGAGCTTCGTTAAAGCTCCCTGTGGATACCGCTCCCTCGGTAAGTAAACCCATACCAAATCGCCCACTTCAAAGGACTGTTGCCGACGCTGCTGATCAGCTTTCGCCTTGTATTTGGCGTAAGTCTGCTCCAATTTGGCTCTAACAGTCGCATGTATCTCCTGCAAGTCAGACACTCTATCTTCACCTTCTGACTCACCTTCTCTGGCGACTCAACTGGCAGAACATCCAAAGGACCTCTTGGCAAGAACCCAAACAGTATCTGAAACGGAGCAAACCCTGTAGAACGGTTCACTGAAGAGTTGAACTCAAACTCAATCTTCGGCAAACACAAATCCCAGCTCCTGAATTCATGCACATTTGCCCGCAACAGATTACCCAAGCTACGGTTGACAACTTCAGTCTGTCCATCCGTCTGAGGATGATAAGGACTGCTGAATTTCAACTTTGTGCCCAACTTCTTCCACAGCTCTCGCCAGAAGTGTCCCATAAACTTGCTGTCCCTGTCTGACACTATGGATGCCGGTATACCAAAATGCCGAACCACTGAAGCAAATATAAGTCAGCAACCTTTGACGCATCAAAAGTGGTTTTGCATGGCAAGAAACACGCCACCTTACTGAACCGATCCACAATCACCATAATCGAATCCAGTCCCCTTGCTGTCCGTGGCAATCCTACAACAAAGTCCATAGAAACATCTCGCCATGGTGCCTCTGGGATAGGTAAAGGCGTGTACATACCTTGGTTCGTGTCTGTCCCCTTTGACTCTTGACACAACCTGCACCTCTTCACAAGGTTTAAAAACTAAAGTCTTCTTATGGCTAACCCTAACAGGTTACATATGATACGACTGATAATTTCCTCTGGATGGTATTATAACCTCCTGCACAATTTCCGGAGATAATGATGTGATAGCTCATCTTAGGGAATGTGGAATCATGGCTCTAGCCCTTGGCTCTGGCCTTTGGCGTCGGCCTTTGGCGACGCACCAGCCTTTGGCTCCGGCCTCCAGCGTCGGCCTCAGCTTTTGGCTCCGCCTTTGGCTCCGGCCTCCAGCAACGGCTCTAGCCTTTGGCTCCAGCCTCCAGCGTCAGCCTCAGCCTTTGGCTCCGCCCTTTGGCTCCAACCTCCAGCGACGGCTTTAGCCTTTGGCTCCGGCCTCCAGCAACGGCTCTAGCCTTTAGCTCTGGCCTCCAGCGTCGGCCTCAGCCTTTGGCTCTAGCCTTTGGCATCAGCCTTTGGCTCCGGCCTTTGGCGACAGCTCCAGCCTTTGACTCCGGCCTCCAGCGTCGGCCTCGAACCCTGGCTTCGGCTCCAGCTTTAGCTTGGTGCCTTATTTTCCTACATATGCTATGACCCACTTCAGGTAACAGGTCCCGAGATTTGAGACACTCGTTACCATATATCTCGCTCACCAAAATCACGGGCAGGCCCAGCAGTTACCGCCTTAAGCGGCCCCATCCAGCAACGGCTTACCCACTTGCCGTTCGAGGGAGCTTATCCTAACAAGGAAGATTCGACGGTTTGAAATGGAACGGAAAGAAAAGAACCTCCAAGACAGGTATAAAAGGGCCCCGAGCTCAGCTAAAAAGGGAGGACTCTCTCTCTCTCTGGCTCATTCTATCTCTCACTCTCTCTCTCAGAGAAAAAAATACACTACACTCCTATTGGACAAGCTCACTAACTTGAGCGTCGGAGGGTCCTCGCGGAAATACTAGCCCGGGGACTTCTTGCAGGTTTCCAGAGGAGGAAGACAACCTTTCCACCCCATTTTGGAGGCCCACGATAGATCTCAGTACGCCCGGCGCTCATCACAGGTGACTTGGCTGCATCAAATTGGCGCACCAGGTAGGGGGGCTCGCACACTTGGAAGGCAAAAGTTCTCGCTGTGACCCCACTGATTCTGCAAGAAAGATGATGGTGACAACACGAGCCCAGGAAGCTTTCACCAGCTAGGCCGCGGAGCGCATTCCGCGGGCTGAGCAATCGAGGCCAACCTCGTGTTTCGCCCCCTGCACAGATGAGCCAGCCTGACCGGCTTGAGGTTCTAGCTCACCAGGTCCAGGACCTGATGACAGTGGTACGGGGACTGCAGGGACACTGCTTTGCCGCTGCACCTCAACCCCCTCCACCCGGCGAAGGGGTGCGTGGAGCAATTCAATCTCATCAAGGCGAGACCCCACCTGAGGCCTCTCGTCACTCACCTCCTTAACCTCATTGCCGAGAGGCTTCAAAGCGACGGCGGTCTTTTCCCATCATTCCGGTCGTTCCCACCGACGGCCGGATGAGAAGGAACCCAGACGGGTGCACTCCTTACGCCAGCGATCTTCATCGGCTTCATCTTCTGACTCATCTAAAGACGACGCCAATAGTAAGACAACCCGTCGGGCCGAGCAACGGCTCGATGAGTATCATCAACGGTTGGAGGAGCTTAGCCATCGGATCGCCAACCCTCATGGGACAAACTACGATCACCGTCCCCCGCTCTCCCGATGCATCATGGAGGAACGGTCCCGCCCTGTTTCCGTCTCCCCAGTTGGACCCATACGATGGCACGACTGACCCACTGGATCACCTGGAGAGCTATAAGGTCCTTATGCAGGTCCAGGGAGCGACAGACTCTCTCCTGTGTGTCGCATTTTCGGTCACCCTTCGCAAGGCGGCGCATGCATGGTATTCCCTCCTGCCACCGCGTAGCATCAATTCATTCCGATAGCTCGAACGGTCTTTCCTGCCCACTTTGATGCGTGTCGGAAGATCCCGCGAGTGGCTGATAGCTTATTGGCTATCCAGCAAAGAAGTGGCGAGACCCTGAAGGACTTCGTCGCTCGGTTCAAGGAGGCAGCATTGGAGGTATATAATCTGGATGATTCTGTAGCCACTTTGGCATTAAAGTGAGGACTTCGTCCTTCTAGGTTTGCCTATTCCCTAGACAAGAAGCCTCCAAGCTCTTACGCCGAGCTTCTGAGCCGAGCGCAGAAATACATTCACGCTGACGAGGCAGATTCTTCCAGTAGGGAAGCTGATAAGAATCCCAACAAAAAACCAGCGTCTACTGAGCATGCCGGAGCACGATCCCGGAAGCCCAAGCCTCCTCACCGCCCAGATCGCCGGCCACAGACACTTGTCCCCAAGGAGCAATTCACTCCCCTCATGGCTCCGATATCTCACATCCTACTAGAAATCGAGGAGGAACCATACTTCAGGCGTCTGCCTCCCATGAAGTCTAGGACCCCCCGCAACAATGAACTTTATTGCCGGTACCACCGAGATTACGGTCATGATACCGAGGACTGCCGCCATCTGAAGAAGGCCATTGAAGAGCTTGTCTAGCAAGGTCACTTGGGCAAGTTCGTTCGAAGGAAAAATCTTCCTACTCCAGGTTCATCGGCGCCTCCTACACTTCAGACCGACGTGGACAATGCTCCTACGGAGAAGACCATAGCTATGGTTTCCTGGGGGGCAGGTGGTGGTTCGAAAAGACAGCGAGAGGGGATAGACTCTGTAATTCCTTTCTTTGGAAAGGATTTAGATGTGGTAGTTAATAAGCATAATGACAGCGTCGTTGTGTCCATGACCATAGCCAAACATCCTGTAAAAAGAATTTTAATTGATAGTGGAAGTTTGGTGGATGTTTTGAGCTACGAAGCTTTTGTTCGAATGAACCTGTCAAAGTCTTCCCTTCGACCTATCGCCATGCTTTTAATGGGTTTTACTGGGGACTCTGTGAGCGTTGAAGGGGAGATTGCCCTCCCTGTCACAGCTGGGACCCCTCCGCGTCAAAGCACGGTGGTCATAAATTTCCTGGTGGTCCGGATCCCGCTGGCTTATAATGCTATCCTGGGGAGGCCGGGCTTGAATTTGCTAGATGCCGTCATCTCCACCAAGAGATTGTTGGTAAGATTTCCCACCGACGAAGAAGTCGGAGAAAAGAAGAGAGAGCAAAGCCCGCCACCGCTTTGCTATTACTTATCTCCCAATCCACTGGAGACGGCGTCGGCAATAACCTCTGAGCTGCTTGACCCCCGAGAGCAGGGAAGGAGGGGAGAACCAGCTGAGCACCTCCTGACCCTCCCCTTGGGGGATGACCCGGCAAGGATCGTCCAGGTTGGGGCGCTACTTCCGGAAGAGGCACGCGATCGACTTCTCACTTTTCTGCGTACCAACGCTGACGTCTTTGCATGGTCATCCTCAGACATGCCAGGCGTCCCTAAGGAGGTGATCACTCATCGGCTCAACCTTAGGCCAGAGTGTCGGCCGGTCCGACAGAAGAAAAGGAGCATCGCTCTGGACAGACAGAAAGCTATCGACGAGGAAGTTTACAAGCTGACGGCTGCAGGCCATATTCGGGAAGTTCATTACCCCAAATAGTTGGCCAACGTGGTGATGGTCCATAAGACTAATGGAAGCTGGAGTATGTGTGTGGACTTCACCGATCTCAACAAAGCATGCCCCAAGGACAGCTTTCCTTTGCCCCGGATCGATCAACTGGTGGACGCTACATCTGGCCATGAGATCCTTAGCTTTATGGATGCCTTCTCTGGATACAACCAGATCAGGATGAACCCGGTGGATGAGGAAGCTACCTCCTTCATAACTGAGAAGGGGTTGTACTGCTACAAGGTAATGCCATTTGGGCTAAAAAACGTGGGAGCCACCTACCAAAGGTTAATGAATAAGGTCTTCGAAGACCAGATAGGATGCAACATGGAGGAATACGTGGATGACATGCTGACAAAAAGTATCCATGCCACCAACCATATTGCCGACCTAACGGAAACTTTCGACAACCTTCGCCGATACCAGATGAGGATTAACCCATGCAAGTTTGCGTTTAGGGTGACAGCTGAAAAGTTCTTGGGTTTCATGGTGACCCGGCGAGGAATCGAGGCAAACCCAGACAACGTTCAAGCCATCCTGGACATGAGGTCTCCCACCAACAAGAAGGAAGTACAGCGCCTGACGGAAGGATGGCGGCCTTGAGCCATTTCCTATCTAAGTCCGCTGAGAGGTGCCTGCCTTTCTTCAAGGTGCTCCGCAGGGCCAACGGATTCGAATGGACGAGAGAATGTCAGAAGGCGTTCGAGGGGCTAAAGGAATTCCTATCTACCCCGCCACTGCTGTCCAAGCCAACGGACGAAGAAGAGCTCCTTCTGTACCTCGCGGCTTCTCCCGAGGCCATTAGTTTCGTGCTAGTCCGTAGGGATACCAATGGCATGCAAAAGCGGTGTATTATACAAGTAAGGTGCTCCACGATGCGGATACCAGGTATTCAAAGATTGAGAAGATTATCTTCGCGTTAATCGTATCTGCCCAGTGCCTCCGACCATACTTCCAAGCCCACCCGATCGCGGTGATCACAGACCAACCTTTAAAAATAATTCTCGCTCGCTCGGGATACTTCGGGCTGATTGGCGAAGTGGGCGCTCAAGTTGGGGGAGTTTGATCTATCTTTTCGCCCTCGGTCGGCTATGAAATCCCAAGTCCTGGTAGATTTTTTGGTCAGTGTACCTGGGGCGAGGATCAACCCGAAGAGGCCTCTGCAAACCCCTGGTTCCTCGGAACCAGAGATGATGAATGGATCCTTCATGTAGACGAGGCATCAAATTCTCAAGGGAGTGGAGCAGGCCTCATCCTGGCCAACTCGGACGGGGTTGTAACCGAGTGTGCACTCCGCTTTCTCTTCCCAGCCACTAACAATCAGGCGGAGTACGAAGCTCTGCTGTCTGGGATAAGACTAGCCCGAGAGCTCGGGGTGAAATGCCTTAGGGCGTTCACTGACTCCCAGCTGGTCATTGGCCAAATTGCAGGGGAGTATGAAGCAAGGGATCCCATCATGTCCTGCTACTTAAGTATGGTGCAGTCGCAAGCTTCTCTCTTGGCTTATTTCAATGTTAGCTATATTCCTCGAGGGTTCGAGACATCAAAACAGAGGATGGAATCGGGTTCGGCTCCCTAGTGCCAGACTGGGACAAAGCCAAAGGCCAAGAGCTAGGCATCGACTAGGATGCTCGGAGGCCATCCATCGCCGTGGAGTCTGGGACGACTGGGAGTTGGTGCCATAGTGCCAGAGCCAAAGCGGCAACTGGGTGTTAAGGACCATGAGCTGGGGCCGTTCAGAGTTGTCTGAGAGATGGTTAGGAGGCAGGGCATCATGGTTGTGCTGTCGCCGAGCCAGGAGGAAGTTGGGGGTGTCCGAGTCGGGAAGGTTCGGGTGAATGTCGCTGGCTAGGATGAAGAGATCCGGGATGATGCCGCTAGGAGTCAACTGGGAGCCAGGGGGCATCCGAGAGAATCGGGACAGAGCCGAGGAATCTAGGACGGCTAGGATGGCTCCGTCGGGAGACGGAGCTAGGAGTCGGGCGACATAATCTTGGGCTTGGTGACGTGGAGTCGGGCTCGATGTTAGGAGGCAGCAATAGTCGGGGCCGACTAGGATGAAGGCCGACTAGAGAAACTGGGGCCACCTTGGGAGGCTGCCATGGGAAAGCCGCCTAGAAATGATGAAAACGAGGACATTTTCTATAAAGGTTCGAAACCACCTGAAGACGTCGGTTGGGGAAGCAGCCGAGAAAAAAACCAGAAGCTGGGAAGGGATGATCTTGGTTCGGCTGATGGTCATGTTGTCCCCAAAATGGTGGCTAGGAACCTGTCTTCCGAGGTACAGAGGGAGAGGGAGATAGGGGAATTGGGACAAAACCAGAGCTACCTGTTTCCTCTTTTCCCATCTTGTTCTCTCCTCATAATGATTTCATGAACCCATTTGTCAGAGGGAGAGAGAGAATGGGGTCAAAGCTAATCAAGGCCCCATTCGTTCCTCCTTTTCCCATCTTGTGAACTGTCCCTTTGAGCGCCCCAATTGAGAAAATAAGGAATCGTCTCGGAGGAGGTTGCCTAGAAGGAAACCATCTAGGATGGGATCGTCTAAAAGGGGAAGGGTCATTTAGGAAGGCCTGGGACCGTCTAAGAAGGTTGATGAGAATGGATTTGAATCGATTTACC
The DNA here is from genome assembly GCA_900491605.1 of Calamus simplicifolius. Classification (NCBI taxonomy): domain Eukaryota; kingdom Viridiplantae; phylum Streptophyta; class Magnoliopsida; order Arecales; family Arecaceae; genus Calamus; species Calamus simplicifolius. The sequence continues at coordinate 720,254 of UESW01004166.1, read as the reverse complement.
GAAGCCAAGCTCATATGCCACAGCCTATGGAATCCACTTGCCTCATCAATTACTATTATTATTTTATCTGCAAACATGATCTTTAAATATTTATAAATTTCAGCATTCAGCTTCCGAGATCAAGTCTGAGCAGATGCAATCTTCTATATATATACCAATCAAAAAAACCTGGGCAAGAGGCAGATTTTTTGAAATTTTTACTTTATATGGAGGTCTGACGCGGCTGTCAAGATCAAACCCTAACGAACAACTCGGCGACGACTTGCTTACGTTATGAAAACTTCACCCGTCTCCGCCCAGTCAAAAGATCAGCAGCTGGATCCAAACATTCCCCTGATGCCTAATCCGCTTCTGGATCCAATGTCTCCACGCCGCCACCGTCCCTGCCGCGTGGTCCCAGGCTTTGTCCGCCTTCTTACCCGAACCGCGTGCATTCTCGTTACGTGCACCTTTTTCCTACCGTCCAACCTGCCAGGTGTCAAATCGTAAACGCGGCTTCTCTCTCTCATTATATAAACCCCTCCCCGGGACCCGACAGCCGAATCACAATTTATCCAGGCGTTCACGAAGCGGAGGAATATTAATTCGTTGGGTTGGAATGGAGACTTCACCGCCTAGGCCAAGTGCGGCGAGCGCCGGCAACCACTACAAGGGAGTTCGGATGAGGAAGTGGGGGAAGTGGGTGGCCGAGGTGCGGCTCCCCAACAGCCGGGAGAGGATATGGCTGGGCTCCTACGACACCGCCGAGAAGGCCGCCCGCGCCTACGACGCCGCCTCCTTCTGCCTGCGGGGCACCCATGCCGCCCTCAACTTCCCCGCCAACCCACCCAACATCCGGTCCCCCAGCCGGCTCACGAGGGACGAAATCCGCGCGGAGGCCTCCAGGCATGCGCACCAGCCTCCCCGATCGGAGCCGGAGGCCGACGCCGGACTGAGCAATGCGGGGCAGGCGGCCGAGGATACGGCGGTGCAAGCGACGCCGATTCCGGACGAATTATTTTCGCCTCAGTTTTATTACTTGCCATTTGGGAGCAACGTTGGGACCAGTGATATTCGTGGCAGTGCGGACAGTGACGATGATGACAATGATGATGGCGATGCAGGTATGTGCCTCTGGAGTTTCGACTAGTCTTAATTTAAAAAAAATGCTCACATGACTGACTGGGTACCCAACTACCCATGACTGTCCATGGGATGCAACGAGGTTAGATAGTGTTTGATAAAAAAAATTATTTATAAATAAATATATGGGATAGAGTTTATTTCTTGATTATTTCTAAAATATTTCTTGACTATCTCATTGATCATATCAAATACAAAAAGATAAATCTATAGGATAACTTTTTTTTACTTTATTTGGAGGAATAACCAGCTATTTCTGTATTTTTTAGAGAATAAATTGAAGGGTTATCCCATGATTTATTTCCTAAAAAATGCAGGAATAGCTAGTTATTCCTTCAAATAAGAGTAAAAAAAGTTATCCTATAATTTATCTTTTTGCATTTGATATGATCAATGGAATAGATAAAGGATATCCTAGAAATAGCAGAAAATAAACTTTATTCCATATTTTTATCTACGAATAAAATTTTTCTATCAAATACTATTTTATAGTTATAATTTTTTTAAAAAAATATTTTAAATACTATCTTAAGAAAGGTTCCACCTCCTTATCGCATGCTGCATGGGAGGGCATGTGACGTGGGTTTTAAACGTTTTTAAACGTGGCGGCTGGACTTTGCAAAATGGCAGAATATCCCGGAAAGATTTTCAGTGTTATTGGAATAATGCTAAGAAAGTTGACGCAAGAAAATACGGATGTTATCCACTACTTAAACAATGTACGAGCAATAAAATTTTACCAGTGATCGATATGTACTTTGCCTTGGCGCTTGACGGATTCCACCAACTGGAGGGGGGTCACTGTAGCAGCTTTATTTTACCAATGATTATATCATGTGGACCGAGAGTTCTCTAATAATCTGATTTTTTTTTTTTTGAAAAATAATGAAACAGAAAATTCCAAAACAAGTTAATAAAAGGTGTACGTAATATATATTTCCTCTCTCTCTCTCTCTCTATATATATATATATATATATATATATATATATAATATGAATTGTTGTACTCAAATTGTCAGTTCCCGCATGCGAATCTTTTTATGTACTACGTTTTTTTAGCAAATTTAAGTATTACGTCCGCATTATTTGATCGTCTTCGAAGCACTCCGAGTAGTCCTAGTATGCTTGCTTGCATTGTGTAAATTATCCCGCGTGGGGACAGGTGTAGAGAGAAGCTCCAGTGTTTATTCGTACAAAAGATTAATGACAGCTAGTGCGTGCTTGGCAGCTGATATACGCAACCCTTGGATTTGGGAACTTGCTCAGTAATGTACGAAATTCGTTTGCGGCTAAGCCCGAAGTGCAAGCGTTGACTGGAAACTTTAGTTGAATCGATGAGATATCGAAGGCAAAAGGATTTTGCCACTCCTCGTCCGCGTACTCCTCTTTATTCTTCTTCATTTTCTTTAACAAGTCAGCTTCGGCATCAGAAATAAATTCTAAAACTATGAATTTCAAAAAAAAAAAAAATGAAGAGGAGAAGAAACAAAGAAAGAGAGAGCAGGGCAAACAACCTGTCAACAAAATAGCACTCCAGATCAATCTGTGTTGGACAAAAAAAAACTTCAAGGGAGTGCTTGCTAACCCAAAATGGAAACCTTACATTAAAGAGGTGATTTGGTTCTAATTAAAGATCATTGCCATTAAATATCAAAATTATCTTTGATTAATTAAGCTTTTTCATCTTAAAAATAACTGTTCTTAACATATTTTGTAAGGACATGATGCGGGATAAAATTGTCTCCGCATTAACTAGCAGACGTGACAGACGAAAGGATTCACCTTTGAGCTCTGATTCGCTAACTGCTAAGCTCAAAAGAAGTTCACTTTCTGTTGCAGAAAAGAACAACTGCATCGGCTACAATCTTCGTACTCGGCAAGAATGAGCCATCTCCATACCTCGACAAGAATGAGCCATCTCCATACCTCGATGGGACCGAATCATTTTTAAACCTCAGTGGAGCCGAATCATCTCCCTATCTCGGCATGACCGAGTCATCTCCAAACCTTGGCAGGGCTGAACCATCTCTAAACATCACCAAGATCGAGCTCCGGCTCCTCAGATAAACATTATCTATGCCCAAATCATGCCGAACATCTCAAAAAGCAAATCACTCCAATCACAAAGATTTTGAAGCGATCCCCTTAAACGAAAATAGTGGCCAGCCACAACACCCCCCTCCATGATCAATAAGATCTTTTATTCGCTAATAAGGTATGCAGCTATCACCAATATCAACCATCGATTCTCGCAACTGCGCCCAAAAAATCAGGTAATAACTTACCATCTCGGCAGCGCATAAATACTAGGTCCCAAAACCCCTCAGGCAAGGCTAAAAAAAAACACAACTCTGATTCTCTAATCTAGGCCATTGCACTTCAGAGACCTTCTCTGGGGTGTCCTTTTCTAACAACCTTCTCCATCTTATCTGTGGCTAAGGGTTTTCACAAATTTGGGCATTGAAGGATATTTTGCAGGAACCACCCACCTCCATCTCTATGTAAGAATTGTTTTGCAGGTCTGCCAGAACAACAAAGCGTCATCCGAATTTCGATGTGTGCCATTCCTAAGCTGAAGAACAAAAATCTACAGCAATAGATTAGCACCAGAGAAAGGGGCTCCAAGTTTGTCAAAACTTGAAAACCAGGAAAAAAGGTTCAAAACAAGAAGGACACTCTCTCAATAGCGAATTGCAAGAGAGCAACCACTAACGCTCTGGATCAAGCCGCCTTTCAAAGGCCTGACCCCACATAAAATACGACGTCCTCACAACTAGCTCTGTTGCCACTCGCAAACCTTGTCACATAGGATCAATTCAGCACAATAGTCTAGCAAGTTGAGGCCCTTGCACAGTTGGTGCAGAGCCTCCAGGGAGTCCCTCCTCCGACTATTTCCAATCAACAACATCTTGATGGAGTAGCTGCACCAGTTCAACCGATGGTTCTTCCGCCTAACCAGTTTGAGGCCACAAGCCTCCCACGATAGCCCAGCCATGAGGAGAAAGTGGAGCCCATTCCGTAGAAGGTCGGAGATAGGAGTTTACCTGACCCCCACCAGGCCCGCTCCCTATCATCGATCTCTTCTTGCCACGACTCGATGCCGCGACAACGCTCTCCTCACCGAGGCTCTCCAACTATCAGGAACGAGAAATCTAGCAAAAGATCTAGGAGATACGCCTGAAGTTGGACTTTGTTAAGCACACATCGCATTCAGAGCCATGGGTGGAGCAGGGTCTACCCTTTACCAATAAGATTATGAAGAGGCAGTCCCATCGTATATCAAGCTTCCCGTCATCGAGCCATACAACGGGACCACCGACTGGGATGATCATCTGAGTAGCTTATGATCAATTATGTTATTCCACGGAGCCTCAGATGTGATCTTATGTCAGGCCTTTCCCTCAACTATTTGGGAACCCATCAGAGTATGGTTTGACACCCTGAAGTCGAACTCCATCAATTCCTTCGACGAATGGGTCACTCTTTCATCAGCCAGTTCGTTAGTAGTGACCAATGGGGTCCAACCGACCTCCCCCGATCAGCCTCGCCATCGCCCAAGGAAAAAAGAAGGAAAGAAAGAAAGAAGAGAAGAGAGAGGGAGAGGCCGCCACTGGTGGACGGCGCTAGGCTAGTCACCGGCGGCCAACCGCCTTTCCCCTGTTTCAGCGGAGACAAAGATAAAAAGGGGGGGCTGGGCCCAGGTTCGGCCCAGCCCAATTAGCTTTTTTGGGCTAACTTTTCAAGCCCCAAATTGGGCCAGGCCCAATAAAAGAAGATGCGGCTTAGATCAATGTTGATCCTAGTTTCTTGGAGTATCTTTATTTTTTCACTTGGGCTTATATATTTGAAGATATTCAAGCCCAAGTTGTTCCCAGGATTAGACTGGGTAGAGTTAGAAGCCATTTTCATATGCTGATTTTTGGAGACTAAAAATTAAAAAATTGATGCTATAGGTACCCAGGTGCCCAAATAGCTAAATTATATTTTTGGATTAGCGCCAAGTAGTAAGTCATTTATCACTATTTTCATGAGTAAGTAAGCCATTTATCATGATTTTCATGAATTATTAAATATAAAAATTATGGATTTAATTGCTATACTGATATATATTGTATTATTTAAAAAATAAAAAAATAAATTTGGTACTCTTATTTGCAAGTGAGCATTGACTATGATCATCTTTATAATTGTGATATTTTGCAAATAATTTGGTACCTATACTTGCAATTGATCGGCATGGTATTTGAAATTGCTAAAAGTTTTATAAATATATGTGTATTTGACAAGTTTACACCCCTGTAATTATGAAAGAATATGGATTGCACGTTCGCAACAATACATGCTATTTTGCAAACGTGACATGAAAATGATATTTTGTGTATATGATAATATATCCCACTGCGGTCCACTATGATATGATGATATGCTGCATGACTTATATGACTCTGGAACCCACCTCCATAGGAGGAATATATGGAGGACACTTGCACATGGGGTGTGTCGTAAGGACACTAGCTCATGGGGTGTGCCGTGAGGACACTCGCTCATGGGGTGCTATGAGGACACTTGCCCATAGGGTGTGCTGTGACAAGATATGACATGTTATACTATATAACTCCGGAACCTACCTCCATAGGGAGAATATGTGAAGGACACACACTCCTAGGGTGTGCTATGATAGGATATGATGTATGTTCATGACGCTGGTTCCAAGACCCTGACTCCTAAGGGATATTTATGTAGCTTACGCCCGAGGGATGTTTTGTTTATGTGGATATAGTGTGTGATCGGAAATATTGTTATAAAATAAATTTTTACATGCTATTTACAGTGGCATAGTGGTTTTGTTCTGAAATTGTATATACTATATAGTATTTGCTTTCAAAATTATTTTAAGCATATGGAATGCATATTTTGATAACATGGCAAAATGTAATTGAAATGTGAAAGCTTGACATGTTTTTATTATGAAAAATTTGAGTTGATAAAAGCTTGAAATGATTATATAATATTATAGTTGGCTTTACTTACTGAGTGTGAGCTCATTTAAATCTCACAATATTTTTCAGAGCCACAGAACTGATGATGGGGATATGGGGTAGTTGGAGCAGCTATCAGTGTAACTTAGATTCAGCATTTTGTTGTTATCCCATTGATTTATGCATTTTTTTAGCATGTCGCCTAAAACATGTGATTATGATTATATTAAGAATATTTTAAATTTGGATGATATATTGTTATTACCCTCTTTATGTTAAGTGTTATGTTTCAAGATGCCTTGCATGCCAGGTATATGGCGGGTTGCTACTCCTAGATCCAATAATGGATCTAGAGCATGACAGTGGTAGAAACGAAACTGATTGAGTGATCGTATTAGAGCACAAATTTTTTAAAAAAAAAATCCCATCCCTATGATGAGTGCTCTTATAAAGTGACAAAATAAATCTATGTAATTAAGAGTAATACTCTTAATGGATCGAGGTAGGTTGTCTGCAGGGTATTAGTCACAAATATCCTTGGAGGATTCACCTATATGAGAATTATCATATTAGGCCGTGACTAAAGGTTTGGACTAACCTTAAGAAATTCTCATGAAAAATTAAGGTACTAACCTCAAGGCATTTAATATGCACTGACAGCTTAAACCCAATTGATCCATACTGTGTGTGTGATTAGTAGAAGTCTGAGTCAAGGACCTAGTTCAAGGTTTAATCCACTATAGTTCCTTCAGTTGTATACAATCAACACTAAGTGAGCTTCAAGTCCATAGGACACCTCACCTATTGCGTAGTATAAAATGCCCTAAAATTAATATTATACTGTTTGTTTATTTTTATTTTATTTAAAACTTTTATAGGGAATTGTTGACTTTTTAACCGTTTAAAAAAAAAGTTTTAAAAAAGAAAATTAAAGGACCCATGCTTGCATTATGCTCGCATGGGACGTTGGCTAAACGCTCGCCAACGAGTGTTTGCTTGCGGGCGAGCGTTCCACAATGCTCGAGCGTTCGCTCGACCATTCCGCTAACGCTCTCCATGAACGTTCACGTGACCAGCGTTTAAGGAACAGTCACAAGGCCAAATAGCCAAGCCATTCCGCTAACATGCCACGTGATTTAAGGAACAGTCACAAGGCCAAACAGCCAATATAGTATATATATATATACATATATATATATAGATATATATATATATATATATATATATATATATATATATATATACATATATACATATATATACACATATATAGATAGATATATATATATATATATACATATACATATATACATATATACATATACACATACACATACATACATATACATATATACACATACATACATATATATACATATATATACATATACATATACATACATACATATATATACACATACATACATATACATACATATACATACATATACATACATATACATACATATATATATATACACATACATACATATACATACATATACATATATATATATATATATATAAGAAAAAGAAATGAAAAAGGAGATTCCAATCCTAAAATTTTTCTATACTTTTGAAGATATTTCTGCAAGGATTTGTGATTTTGTATCTCAACCAAAAGCCTGCTAGAAAAAGAGAAAGGTTCATTTAAATTTATTTTTTTTATTATTATATTTATTATTTTTCTTAAGGTATTTGAAAGGTTCATTGGATTGTACCTCCATGCGATCGTGCTCATGGTAGAAGATTCGGATCGAATCGGATCATTGTATCTTGGGGACAGATCGCCTATAACCTACACAAAGGGCAAAATCTAGTCCTTAGGGCAGTGTTTAACATACCTTGATCAGGCAAGATTCTTATTTATTTTTTAATTTAAATTTATATTTGATTTTAAATTTTTAGATTAAATTTCTAGCATTTTCTAGGAAGAGTTTTGCAAAAATAAAAATAATTAATCCAACAATTTCTAGATGTTTAATCGATGTATTAAGGCCATGAAACTCATCAGCCATCGATTTAATGTTACTTGCGTTATCATACGTCCAGGATGCATATAGGTATTGTTGGGCCCAAACCAAATTGGTCTATGAGATAGCTTTTTGATCATTATTAGCTCATGTTGAGTTGGGTTGATTTCTTGACAGCTCATGTTGGCTATGACTGTAAGAATTGCATTTATCAAACCCTTTCTTCTAAAACTTTCTGGTTGGCAAGTCAGGTTGGCAGAATCTATTTCAGCTGAAACCAACTTTTTCAGGCCCTACTCTATTTGAGTGGATAAACACACCTCACCATGGAAGATATTGGACCTGAGGCTGACCTTGCATGGCCTGGCTATTTGCTAGTCCATGTTGAGGTGGGTCGATTTCATAACTGCTCATGTTGGTTGAGAATTGAATATTTCAAACCTATTCTTCTAAAGCTTTCTTGTTCTTCAGACCCTACTCTATCTTGTGGGATTATCATGTCTCTTGCCATGAAGATAACAGAGCTGAGATTGAACCCTGGTCATATACTAGTCCACTAAGCCCATGAACACTCCTAAACAGCTCCAATGTAATGGATATGATGGAGCCTGCAAAATTATGTTGGTTCAGGTCGTAGATGCGATATCATATTATATTTCAGTTTGTAAAACGTAATTGGATAATTCTGAAACATAATTGAGAGTTTTATGGATTATTTCAGTGTCATTTTTCATGCAAATTTTCTGTCAATGCCAAATTACTACTCATGTCCAGAAGAAACTTGCAAAGTTTAACATATTAGCAGATATAGGGGTACTCATGATGCACCACCACTTGCGGGATACGGTTGCAACTGGTGCAAGTGATTTTTCTGCTATAGTTTTTATCTGTGGTGTCTGATTTTATTTTTGTAAAATGTATGCATATTGGCTAAAACACTCCCTATTTATGATTCAGAAATTCTGATGAATAATTCAGCACTTAAATGATCAATAAGCTCTGATCTTTATTATGTATCCTTTCTTTTAAATCCTTGCGATTTGCTGTTCTTTTAAGTGTGGCTAGATTTGAGTTTCTGAGATCTCCTAGCAGTCTTATCATATGCCTCCCCCATCCCTGAATCTAGATCCAGTGCACCTTATAAAAAGTGGTGCCTAGAATTTTTTTTATACTTATTCGCTCCATTAGATCTATCTTGATTCCTCACCATCGATGTTTCTTTTTTTATTTTAAAAGCCCTGCTGAACTATTGGCGCAGCTTCTCCTCCAGGTGCTTAGCAGTGTATATACGTTCGCTAGAGTCCATGTCTTGCCCCTCTTAAACAGCCTTCTCAACAGCAAACCAGTGAAGCTTGTCCTCATCTGAGCAATAAACAAATGAATAAATAAACCCTACGATGCTTCCACTAGTTGTCGCCATGGAAAAGCTCAAGGAGAATAAAGCAGAGGAGGGCCACCTTCATCAGAGATTCCGTGTAAGACTTCGGTCCCACTATGCATCTCCATTAATAATATAATATAATTGTTATAAGATCAAGGTTGTATCGTTCCCATATTATACTCTTAAATGGCAACTGGCACAAAACAAGCAAATATAATAGTTGTGTAATATAAAAGCCAAGACGGCTCTGTCTGAAAGCTACCTTTCACTAAATCTAACAGGCCTTTTATTTTGAAAACAGCACTAAATCTAACAGGCCTATTCTTTTTAACATCCACCAAGTAATTAATGGGTTGGATTTGGCTGGGAATCTAGGCACAATAATTTCAGATTTAGATATAGGTTTGAAAGGGACTCGACCCAACTTTCTTGCCCATTATAAGATGACTTTGGTGCAAGATATTATTTCCAGCCGAATAGGAATTTAGAATTCGGAAACACAAAAAAATTATGTCACAAAGAAAAGTAGCACCATGTGGTCCTACTGGGAACCGAAGGGCTCGCACCCACCATTTAGCCTTGCCAGTGGCCCACAAGAGCACCAGCTCTGGCAACATCTTTTAGAAACCCAACCCTCCGTGGCATCAAATCTAGTGGCGAGGCAGGACCTGTCAGGATGGATGGACATTCAAATTTCTTATTTATAAAGCGATAATTTTTATTAAAAAACTAAAATTCAAAATCTAAAGGGACAACCTTGTATCCTCAAACGTACATGATGCATCTGAATCGTTAATAAAGAAGTGTGAATGAAGTATTTGCCTTATAGATTTGGGCCTTAGCTGATTAACAAATTGTTTTAAAATCTTATCGAATAATGCTGATGATGTGATCATATGGAGGCATGCATGGATTTACATTAAGTTTGCCTGATGTTCCTTCTACTACTCAATAATTTTCAATCAGCTGGCTGCTGGCTGTTGTAGTTGGGAAGAAACTTTGTTATGTTATTGATAAGAGCATTTATATTGCTATAGGCATGAGTATGGGATCGATCGACTGACTTCCTCGTATACTACTGCAGAGGAGGACGAGACTATCCAATAAAGGTGATGAGTAGTAGCTGTCAAAACGCTTTATGGATGCGAAGATGAAAAAGGTCGCCAGATTAATTGTGATATATATCGATAGGTACTGAAAACTACCGCAGCAATGAGAGAAATTTCATCGGTTTGGTGGAATCAAGGGAAGGTTGGTGGGGGCCCAATGGGCCCAGGCCTCAGACTGGAGGGTGCGCGGGTGTCAACTTCGTGGGCCCGTTGATGGCGTGGCAGAGGGTGTCGCTTGGTGGAATTGTGGGGCCCTCACGTGTCAGGAGAAGTTCTAGCAAACGAAGCTGTACCACGTATAGATTTCCACTTGGGGCAGAAGTGGGCCCCACGGACTGACGGGTCTTCGGTGGTTTGGACTCACGGGACCGGGGGGACGTCGCGATCGTGGAGTTGGACCAATTCTCCTGTAAAGACGAAAACGCCCCTTATTGATAAACTCAAGGTTGTTGAGTCGTTTTGAAGTTCAGTTACAAAAATACCCTCTTTTTTTCCCCTCTTTTCAAAAGAAAAAATAAAAAAAAAGTAAATAATAAAGATTATATATATATATATATATATATATATATATATATATATATTAAACTTGATAAAATAATTTTTCTTCCACTGATATCTCGCAACTTTAACATAATGTTTTAAAAATCGGAACGAACAACGAACCAGCTTAACATTTGGGTCATGGGTCAATCGGTTCAACCGAATAAACCGGTTTGGTTAGATCAAATAATATTATAATTAATTTTTAATTTAATAATAAAATATAAATATAATTCAAATGAAAAAATTTAAAAATATAAAAATCGGATTGGATCAGTTCGAAACTCGGCCAGTTCAATAGGTTTTTTCTATTTTTATCGGGTCATATAAAAGTCAACTTTAATAATAAAATTGGATTAGACTGAATACTAGTTCTCGATTGAACCTGTTGGACTAGTCAGTCTGATCCGATTTTCAAACATTGCTTTAACATGACAACAAATATTATTACTTGCAAGCTTGATTTTGAATTTGACCAAAAATGTTGGTCCTTATAAATGTTATATAGGTTTTGTTGATTTATCAACTATCTTAATCATAAGGTTAGATTAAAATTGATAATTGCAATCCAAAATAAAATAGATTTACTTCACTTGATTCTAAAATTGATGATGGGTTATTCAAATCAAAAATTTACATAATTGATTATAATTCATGCCACTAAAAAAAATTACAAACTAAAATCACATATTTTAATGACCTCTAACCAATGCATCATATGAATATAAAAATTGATGATTTTATTATACTACTAAAAAATATAATAAATTTTTAATTATGAATTTATATTATGATCATGACCTAGACATGTTAAATTAAAAACTAATAAATTTTAATACTTATATACTATTTTTTATTTTAGCATGTAATTGATGCATAAGGTAAAAACCATTAGAACGCTTGATTTTAATTTCTAAGAACATATATATATATATATATATATATATATATATATATATATATATATATATATATATAATCATGGTCAACATTGTGGATATTTAATTTAGATATTTTTTATCAATTTTAAAGCTAGAAACAAATACCTTACCCTTTCAAATGATGTATAATCTATCTCATTAAGAAATTGTATATTGATTGTAATTTATTATATTTAAAATATTTACAATGAAAAATAAATATTACTAATATTTTATATGTAAAAATGATTACAAAATGAGTAACTTTTAAGATATTATGCTTCATTTTTTAAGTTGGTGCATATTATCCATATCAAAATATTAAATTTTAATCTACATATATTTTTAATATATTATATCGGGAGATTAACAATTTTCACATCAAAAACTATATTATAATGTAGTATACAAGTCCAAGTAATTTTTTCATTGAAGAATTAAATTGTTTCCAATATCACACTTTAGTATATATATATATAAAGAGAGTTTGATAAAGCAATGATCAAATAGATCTCCATTAAATTAAAGTAATTTTAAATTCAATGATAAAAGACAAATATCAACAATAAGAATTTTTGAACAAGATCTATTATTTTTAAAATGCTTAAACATTAAATTTTATATCAATTAAAAACTTTTTATTTATACATTGATTAAAAGTTAGACAATCTAGAAATAATGTATAATCTTTTACTATTTATTGCACTTAATTATATGATTTGTATTATCTAGGCATAAATCTATCGCCTTTAATGGATTAAATCGTTATATAGGATATAGATGTATAGTAATTAATCCCATCATTTAATTTAGATATGCTTAGATTTGAATGCGGAAGCACTTTAGTCAACCTAACCCTCTGTTTGGATGGAGAGAAAACTAGGGAGGAAAGAAAACTAGGAGGGAAAATAGGAGAGAAAATAAAATTTATCTTGTTTGGATGAAGAGAAAAGTCGGGAGGAAAGAAAACTAGAGGAGAAAACATAAGAAAAAAAGTGGTGGCCCCACATAAAAGTTTTCTCTCGAAACCGAAGAGATTTCGGAGAGAAAACTCAAAAGTGCTCTTTCTTTTTTTTATTCCAATATTGACCCTTCCAAAAAAAACAACCGATACATTTTTTAATCATCTATAATAAGGATATTATTGTCATTGTAAATTATCAACTTTTCTCTCCTCTCTGTTTTCCTCTCACTCATCTAAACAGAAGGAGAGAAAATATTTTCTCTTTAATTTTCTTTCCTTCCACTTTTCTTTCCTCCCAATTTTTTTTCTCCCACTTTTCTCTCTATCCAAACAGAACATAAGTCTAGTGTTTATATATATATATATAAAGCATTAATTGAATAATATCAGAAGGCCATTTTGGTCATCTGGCCCCACCGGCTACCAGGAATCCGACCCATAGATTTCCAGCCCCTGGATCCGCGAAGGTAGCGTTCCGATCGCCCACCGCCAGACGTCACATCCGACGCGTGTCATCTCTCGTCGCTTCCGAACCTCGAAACCGGCAGAAGGAGGCCCGTTCCGGTGGCCCATCTCAATCATTGGAGGCAGGACGGCCCCGACGTTTCCCCCGACGATGATTTAGACGGATTTCATTACCATGCGGTTCTTCCGCATCCTAAACATTTGTGCATCCCTCCTCATCACCGCAGCTGCAACCGTCCATCCCATCGTTTGGACGGCAGAGATCGATGGATGCGTGATCTCTAGTACCAGACGTTTCTATGTAGGAGACTCACAGGGTTAAGAACTCCATCACCGCCTAATAATTCAATACCAGCCTGGGTTCCCATGGAGGAGTACTGAAGCCCTTTAAAAAGGATAGAAGAGTGCCCAAATCTATGCTCCTTTCAAGAGCGCTCTCCTCTCCTCTCCTCGCTTTCTATCTCCAGTTCTGGAGCTCGCTTCGGACAGAATAATGGTTCAGAGACCCCGGCCGATGATCCGGAAGCTGATGGAGCCGGTGCACGTCAGCAACTGGGCCTTCGGGCACGCCGATGTCGTCGCCCAGAGCCCGCTGGAGCGCAACCGGCTGTCGCCCAAAGGGTGGAAGAACCGGGAGTCGGATGGCATCGGGCTGGGCATCGTGGCGGCTCTCGAGAAGACCGGCGGCGAGGGATGGAGGAAACTCGTGGTCGGCGCGCCGGCGGTGATCCTCTCTCCGAGGACGAGAGCAACGAGAGGGTGGGTGGTGGATGAGGATGAACTGGGGAGCGCTGGAAGCGTGTGGTGTACTGGTGGTGGTGATCATGGGGCTAAAGGTGGCGAGGATCTGAGATGGAGGGAGATGGGTCACTTGTGTGGGTCAACTCGGAGGGTTCTTGATCTCAGTTACTGCTATTTGTGTAGGAAGGGACTCCATGGAAAGATATATATATGTACAGGTAATCGCAGTACTTTCTTCCTATTATATTTCAACTCTTAATTTTGGTTCATGGAAATATGGAATACTGTCAACTATGTGATTCTTAAAATATTCTTCTATAAATTCTTCTGGTATTGTTATATTGAAATTAAACAATGATGATCACAAACTAGGAGTTTTTTAATTTGTTCTTAAACTTTAGTATATATGTTAATAAAATTATACTTGGTATGCTGATTGGAGTTTAATTGGTTCTGTGATGACAACAGAGGGGAGAAGGCTTTTTGTAGCATGGAGTGTCGCTACCGGCAAATCGTAAGCGATGAGTACCAGGAAAAATGTGGATCAGAAGCTTCAAAGCAGTCCGATGTTGCGAGCTCAACCTACTCCGGTGGCCAGCTCTTTTTCACAGGCATTGCTGCGGCCTAGCAACTAGAAGCCATCAACGAAGGGCCACTGAGAGAGGTTGATGACCGAGATCAAGGCACTGGAGAGCATGAGAACCGGCAACTATGTGTAGTAGTTTGTTTGTATATAGCAGCATTGTTAGCATAAGTGCGAGGTGTAATTAATAGGATCGGCATAACAAAATTTTGGCAACATGATTTTCGAAATGTAATCTATATTTGGGTTTGTTGGAGAAAATTGTTGATATGCAATGTGCTTTTGCAGCGCTTTTTTATTAGTTTAATTCTAAGTTTATTCATGCATTTGTGTTAATTAAAAGAAGTCAAAGAGTCCTTTGTAGTCCTAAGTAAATAGTTGTAGTTAAGTTACATTAAAAATGCCCTCTGTCAATGTACTATACCAAGAAAAAATGAAATGAAAATAGCAAGTGACCTCTTCATCTTCTCTTCTTCTATAAAAATTTTTGTTAAAAAATTCTGAGTGCTTTGAATGCCTAGTTAGCCTCCAAAATTTTTAACATAAATTCGTATCAGAACAAAAGGTTTTCTTGTAGAAGATAATCATGGCAGCAACAAATAGTATTAGTTCTTTACAACCATTAATTTCCATTTTTTCATGCACTCATTATGATTATTGGTATGTCAAGATGAAGACAATCCTTAGGATGTGTTTGATGGATCGCTAGGCAATACTGAATGATAATGTGGATTGCCTATGAGATAGATTATCACGGGATATATTGTCAGTAATATTAATTACTATGTTTGGTATACAAATGTAATGTACAGTAATATTGATTATTATGTTTGGTATGAACAGATTACCAGCTATATAATATCAAATTTTTAAAATACCTCTAAATCGAATCTATTAAAAATTTATATATTATTATATATTTGGTTTAAAAAAACTTACTAAAAAAATATTGATGCATGCCGGTAAAAAAAAAGGTCTATATCATTCAAGGGTCATAGAAGAAAGTTATTAAATATAAATTAATGAGTTGATGCTAAAAAAAATTATTCATAATATTTCAAGATCTTATATTATTAACACCAAAGAAATATATAAATAGTTTATGTTAGACACATGGATGTCATAAAAAAAATATTTCAATCATTTATAAAAGAAAACAATTAATGATAAAAAAAATAAGTTGAAAGGATGCTAGTTGAAGAAGGTGGATGTTTAGAGTAATTATATATCTTTAAAATATTTTATGTTCTTTAGTTATCAACTTGAAAGATGTATATTTTTTGTAGATAAATTGTGTCATCATAAAAATGTAAAGTATTTATATATAACTAGTAGATACTATATTTAATTTTTGTAAGATTAAAATATATTTTAATCTTTAAACATTTACTCAATTTTTTATTCTTAAACTTTCAATTACTATAATTTATTTATTATATTTTAAAAATAATTTATTTTTAAATATTTTATTATATAAAATTAATTAAGATTAATAGAATAATTGATATATTTTATTTTTATTTTTTCTATTTGATATATACAATTAAAGAAAGTGCATGAAAAGAGAGGAGGTCCATGTTCACATGCTGAGCTAAAAAAAGGCAGGAAAGGGTATGGTGAGAGTCCAGATTAGCAAAGTACAACGAATAATACTACGATGAAAGAAGAAAAACTATCAAAAAATAAAGATGAAACAATTCATTCGAAGGAAAGAATGGCAGCGAGATCGAAGAAAAGAGAGAAAAGGAAGGAAATGATTTTATTTTCATGAAAGAGAATGAGGCAAGAGTAAATTTGTCAAAAAAAAAATCAGATCATAACATCTTCGATAATGTGGATAACCATCTCCTTCTTAGGTAATCTGGATTATCTCTCATGAGGTAATCCAAATTACCACTATAAGATAGATTACCATTACAAATATATACCAAACATAGTTATCTGTGGATCCAATTTAAATTATCGATAATCTAAATAGATTACCGACTACTAAATGCAACTTTAGATCAAAGAATTTATGAGAAATAATAAATTATGGATTTGAAGAAATATCAGTAATACTATCAAAGGAGCAACAAAACAAAACCAACTCAAGGAGAAAAGAAGAAGAGATGCATCGGCTCCCTCCATTATTCAACAAGGAATTTTGGATGATTTGTTCTCAAGAATCATGACAGCAACAACATCAAAGGAGGCTTGGGATACTCTTCAAAAAGAATTTCAAGGAGATGCTAAGGTAAAAGTTGTAGCCCTTCGAAATCTTAGAAAAGATTTAGAGAATTTAAAGATGCAAGAATCTAAAATTATAAAGGATTATTTCTCAAAAGTAATAAAAGTAGTAAATCAAATGAGAACATATGGTGAAGAGGTGAATGATAGAAGAATTGTAAAAAGATTTTGGTCAGTTTACTTTAGAAATTTGATGCTATTGTATCTGTTATTGAAGAAACAAAGGATCTCTTAACTCTAACAGCTCTAGAGTTGATGGGTTCATTGAAGAATTTTGAGCAAAGGTTAGGTAGGCACTCTGATCAAAAATCTATTGAGAGTGGCCTTCCAAACAAAATTGCACTTAAGTCCTAAAGGCAATGAATAAAAAGGAGGAGAAAGTTTTAGAAAAGGTAGAGATGGATCTGGAAGAGGTAGATGACAAGAAAGAAACTCAAGAGGAATAGGAAGATATAATTTTCAAATAAAGAAGCTACTAAAAATTTTGTTACATGTGGTGTTTGTGGGAAGTCCAATCATGCCGAGAAAGATTATTGGCATAAAGGGAAGATTCAATGCCAAAATTATCAAAAGTTTGGTTATATTTCAAAGAATTATAGATTGAGAAATAATCAGTAAGCTAACTACCATGAAGAGAAGGAAGATGATGGAAACTTATTTTATGCTTGTCAAGTTGCTTCTGAGCAAAAAAATGATGTTTGGTTTCTTAATAGTGGGTGTAGCAATCACATAACCGATGATAAGGCCATTTTTGTTGACATGGATTCCTCCATTAATTCTCAAGTAAAGATGAAAAATAGTGTTTTAGTGAATGCACAAGGAAAATGAAACAATTTGTGTTGAGACAAAGAGAGGAGCCAAGCTCATTCATGATGTGTTATTTCTGTCAGATGTAGAGCAAAATTTATTGAGTGTTGGACAGCTTGTAGAGCACGGATACATAATTCATTTTAAAGGAAATTGCTGCACAATCCTTAATAAAAGCTCACAAAATCAAATGGTGGCCAAAATCAAGATGGAAAGGAACATAACTTTTTCCCTTACATTCAAGTATGCTGCAAGTGCTGCCTTGGCAGCAATATAAAGGAAAATTCTTGGCTATGGCATAAAAGAATGGGTCATTTAAACTTCTACAATCTCAAGTTACTTCAACAAAAAAAAAAAAAAAATTGTTTATGGTTTGCCTCAAATTGATGAAGAAACATGGTGTTTGTGAAGGGTATGCTCTTGGGAAGCATCATAGACAATTATTTTCAAAAAGAGTTGCATGGAGAGCCAAGGAGCCATTAGAGCTTGTTCACACCGATGTTTGTGGTCCAATGAGAATTCTATCTCATGCCCAAAATTGGTACTTTATTTTTTTCATTGATGACTTTACAAAAATGATATGGGTTTATTTCTTGAGTGAAAGGTCTAAGTTTTTTCAATATTCAAGAAGTTTAAGAATCTTATTGAGAAACAAAGTGGATACTACATCAAAATTTTGAGAAGTAATAAAGGTAAGGAGTACAACTCTAAAGAGTTTGATCAATTTTGTGAAGATAAAGGTGTTGAAAGGCAACTTACGATTGGTTATAGCCCTCGACAAAATAGAGTATCTAAGAGAGAATAATACAGTGATGGAAATGGCCAAGTGTATGTTGCATGAGAAAGGACTACCTAAAAGTTTTTGGGCTGAAGCTATATATATGGATGTTTACTTATTGAATAGAAGTTCAACAAAGGCCATAAGGAATGAAACTCCAATTGAAGCATGGAGTGGAAGGAAGCCTTCAGTGAATCACTACAAAATGTTTGGGTATATTTGCTATGCTCAAATTTTGAAAGAAAGAAGAACAAAGCTAGATGAGATAAGTGAAAAATGCATATTTGTTAGTTATAGCTCAAAGTCTAAAGGCTATCGGTTATACAGCTTGAAGAAGAATTCAATCATCATTAGCTGGGATGTCATGTTTGATAAGAATGCTTCTTGGAATTGGAAACAAGAAAGAGTTAAGAAAAAAATTGTTATTATTATTGAAGAAGAAGAAAATTCAGCAAGTGAAAATCTAAGTTCATCACAATCAAGTTTAAGTTCAAGTCCACCAACATCTCCAAGGCCTTCACCAAACCCAAGTGTAAGTGCAAGTTTATCTTCGCCAAGTTCAAGCTCTGTAATTGGAGGAAGACAAAAAGTTGGAGTGATGGTTTTACAAAGTGAAGTTAAATTCGAATGGTTCACTTAACAACAAGAAAGCAAGATTAGTGGCAAAAAGGTATGTACAACATGAAATTGACTTCAATGACACATTTGTGTCGATTGCTCGTTTAGATACCATTAGAATGCATATTGCTCTAGCAGCTCAAAAAGGTTGGTTGTTGCACCAACTTAATATCAAAGCTGCATTCTTGAATGAAGAATTAAAGGAAGAAGTTTATGTTGAGCAACTTCAAGGCTTTGTCCTAAAATGTGAAGAAGACAAGGTGTATAGCTTGAAGAAAGCTCTTTATGGGCTAAAATAAGCACCTTGGGCATGGTATAGTGAGATTGAAGACTATTTCTTGAAGCAAGGTTTCAAGAAGAGCAAAAGTGAATCAACCTTATATGTCAAGACACAAGGTAACTCCAAATTCCCATTATTGCTTTATATGTTGATGATTTGATATTTGCTGAAAATGATAAGAAAATGATTCAAGAATACAGGAAAGAAATGAAGAAGAAATATGAAATGAGTAACATAGGGTTGCCACATTATTTTCTTGGCATTAAAATCTATGAAGATGAGGATGGTGTGTTTATTTGTCAAAAAAAATATGCTGAAATATTTTGGTAAAATTTGATATGCAAGACTGCAAACCAATGGAGACTTCTCTTGATATTAATGAGAAGCTAATGAAGGAAGATAGTAACAAGAAAGTTGATGCTACTTTATATAGAAGCTTGGTTAGAAATTTGCTTTACTTGACAGCCACAAAACCTGATATTATGTTTGCTACTTCATTATTATGAAGGTTTATGTCTAGTCCAAACTCAGACTCATCTTGGGATAGCAAAGAGAGTGTTAAGATATCTAAATGGCACAATCAATTTTGGAGTGAAGTTTGGAAGAAATGTTGAGCCGAAATTGCAAGGCTTTTGTAATAGTGATTGGGGTGGCTGCATTGATGATATGAAGAGTAATTTGGGTTATGTTTTTTCTCTTGGTTCAGGTGCGCATTTAGTTGGTCATCTAAGAAGCAACGATTAGTTGTTCAATCATCTGCTAAAGCTGAATATATTTCACCTGCATTGGCCACATCACAAATTATTTGGTTGAGAAAAATTATAGAATATGTTGGAGAGAAACAAGAAGGAACTAAATTGTTTTGTGATAACAAATCAACTATTGCTATGGCAAAGAATCCGATTTATCATAGCCACACTCGGCACATTACTATCAAACATCATTTTATTAGAGAAGCTATTGAAGAAGGTGAAATTCAATTCATGTTTTGTAGGTTTAAAAAATAAGTTACAGACATCTTCACAAAGGCACTTTCAAGAAATAAGTTTAGCATTGTAGAGAGCTACTTGGAGTTCAAGAATAGCACATTAAGAGGGAGAATGTTGATATGTAATGTACTTTTGCATAAAAAAAGTACTCTACCATATTTTGGAACCCGATTTTTTATTTTAACTTTTTTTCAAAAAAAAGTACTTTTTTCTAAAAAAAAGTACTTTTTTCATTTCTCTATAATTTTAATTTTATTAAATTAAAAAATCTTCTATTTATCATTTTTCTTTCATTTTTATTTTTTAAGGGGGCTCTTTTGGTCTCATTTCTTTCTATCTGTCAAGACAAACAAATAGGAAGGGATGGTTCTTTCCTTGCATTGATAAAAGTGATACTATCTAAAGATCTCTCTATTACTTTTTTTTTAAGAAGAGAATCGTTGCTTGACCCATGAACTACATGGGAAAATAAATAGACCTTAATTAATATTCTAAGTTTAATTATGCATTTGTGTTAATTAAGAGAAGTCAAAGAGTCCTTTGTAGTCCCAAGTAAATGGTTGTAGTTAAGTTACATTGGAAATGCTCTCTATCAATGTACTATATCAAGAAAAAATAAAATAAAAATAGTAAGTGACCTCTTCATCTTCTCTTCTTCTGTAGAAATTTTTGATTAAAAAAATTCTAAGTGTTTTGATGCCTAGTTAGCGTCCAAAATTTTCAACAAAAATAATATTCAACTTCTGAAATTTTATTCCTTCAAAGGTTTGGGGAGATCAGGAGATCATTTGCCTTAAGTCACATTGTTTGGCATGCTATCAAACCATACGCCTTCCACCCTCCTTGCATGCTGATTGCTCTTTATTAATGGATAAATCTACATTACATAAATTCATATAACAATAGAGAATTATTAGGACTCCAGTAGTAGTTAAGGGAGAAAATGGTCATATCTGATAGAGAACTAGAAGAAGACAAAGCTAGATGGAGATTCCTATGGATATGTTAGTTGAATTATTTAGATCAGATGGGGAAAAAATGTAGCTTTCTTTCTCTATCTTCCTACTTTTACTCTATAAGAGAAGAGAGAAGCTGAGAAGTAAGGAGACAAGAAAATGACTACCTCCTTTCTTTTGGATGCAGGAGAGAGGATAGAAAAGAAATTTATTTGAAACATCAAGTTTCAGCATAGAAGAGGGAGAAATTATTCTAAGCATCTAGTTTCTTCTCTCTTCTAATCTCTCTACTTCAGAGAACAGTGTAAATTTGGAGAGATGACTTCTCTATTTCTCTCCTTTTCTCTCAGCTTTTATCTTTTTTTTAATTAAACAAGAAAAACTTTAATTTCTCTCTTCATTTTCTCTTCTCCTTTATTCTCGATCCAAATGAGAGCAAACGAAAGAGAAATGATTTGTTTCCATATCACCTTTACTATGTTTTTTTTGTTTTTTTTTTTTTTTTTTTGAACTAGCCAAAAGAGGATACTTCAGTTTCCCTTTGTCTCTACCAATCTAATTTCTTAATCGAAAATAAGCTATGTGTAGACTGTTGAAGGTATCTAAAGTCCCTTTTTTTATTTGTATGTACAATTAAACAATAATATATAAAAATATAATTACAAAACATCAAAATTTAATGCAAAAAATTCTTAAATATAAAGAAACAAATCACAAAGTTAAACCAAGAAATCTTTCAAATCAATAATGGAATTACAAAAATTCCTTCTAACAATGCTAAAAATTATTAAAAAAATTATTTGCTCCTCTAACATAAGTAAATTTCAACAAAAACTAAAACAAAGATATTCAAATTAGGATCAAGAAAAATATCATATAAGAGAAATGAAATCAATATCAAACTGTTAAAAGTGAAAAATACCTCACAAATAATTATCCTTTAAAATCTTAGCTTAATCAAAAATTATATTAATTTATAATCAAAGAAATAGATTGACTGCAAAAGATCCTTTTATTTTTTCTTTTTGCCTTTTTTTCCTTTATACTTCTATTTCTTTTTCTTGTTATTCAAAGAGTTACTTAACCATGTTATTTTATTTGGTTAGAACTTATTATTTTATTAGTGTTGGTGGAATTGGAATGCGATGGCTAACTTGATTAAAAATGATAAAACCGAGTACAGAGTTAAACTCTATATCCTTAAGATAAATTGTTCCGCACTAATGCTTACGGATTTATGATGATTGTCTCTCAAGATACAACGGTCTTTTTCTATGAAAGTAGCACCACTATTCATCAAAACAGCGAATCAAGAATACTATACTCTCTTGAATTCAGAGTATGCAAATGCTTAAGAAGGGATTGTTTCTCGAATGGATGATTTGGAATACAAGGATATGTCCTATTTATAGATTTGAAGTGTCTATTGAAAGCATCCTTACAAGTTTGAATTTGCACGGTTTTGACTTGATCGGATACGATCAAAGACGTGTTCAAAGGGGCTTATCTGCCTTTGATATGTGGTTTCATTATTTTGATTTGAAGATCACACGATCATCTGCTTATAAATAAGTTGATTCATCAAATCCATACACTATTCCATGATCTGATGTCCCATTTCAAAAATCGGGTGCGCATATCAGTGATCGGGTGCGCTGATAGAAGCGAACAGGTACGCGCTGATCTATCTATACTACCGCGATCATGATCGGCCAATTGATTGTGCCGATCGGGTGCGTCGATCAATCAACACCGCTTTGTACTGATTACCGCATCTCAGCGTTTGATCTTGATCCTTCATTCGATTGATCTCTGCATTTGATCTTGTCCCCTTATCTAATCGATCAACAATGATCTCAAGCGTTTGATTTTGACCCTTTAACCGATCGATCAACCAATCCAACAATGATTTCAGTCCCTCATCGTACAATCTGCATTCAATCATTCTTGACCGTCAGATCTTCATGATTAAAAAAATTTTAAGGCTCCTCACAAAATGCACCTACAAAGCGCTCATTGTGCCCTTCGTACATGCGCGAGGGTGATGCTATCATCCTCAAGCTCTCTACTTATGATGAGCCCAAATGCATAAACATCGAAAGAGGTTTCATATATAAGGTGCTTATATCTTTTTAAAACTTTTTATGTGAGACTCAAAAGAGGTCACTAATTTCTCATTCAAATCAATGGGTATAATCCAAGATTATAAACGACCCATTTTCCAACAATTAGTTCATGAGTCTCTCTCTCTCTCTCTCTCTCTCTCTCTCTCTCTATGTAATAATAAAAGAAAGGGCAACCCAACACATGCCACCCAATCAGTGAACCCAACTCAAATCGGCTCATCTAGAATCCAAGGTTTTTATGAACACAAATATCAGTCATCCCCCTGGATGATTGAGACAACAATAAACCGAAATCTCAGTTTCTTTTGAACAGAAATGAAAAATATGAAAAAAAAAAAGGGAGAGAGAAAGGTGGTTCCAAGATCTATCTAGAGAGTAAAAAAGTATAAAAGAAACCAGATTCTCAGAAAGAGAGTTTAGGTGTTCGAAGAAGTTAAGAAGAGAGCGGGAGAGGGAGAGATCTAGAAAGAAGAGTGCCTACTTCAGGCCGGGGTGTTCTTAGCGGTCACCACTTTTCTAATTTTCCAAGTCAAAAAAGACTTTTCAGATATACGATTAAAAACTAGGTAGTTAAATGCAGAAGCAGCAATCAGATGGGACCGAAAGAACGGGTCATTTCATATCAAACCATTTGGTTTGGATCATTTTTAGGTTTAGATTACTTTTAGATTTAGATTATTCAACCTAAATTCTAGCATTAAATGATCGGATTATGGTCAACTCATGGATCATTTTGAATTAATTTAATTATTTCAAAAGTTTAATATAATTTTTTTATTATTTTAAGTAATTTATCAATGATCAATTTAATCCTTTCCATTCTTCTTTTACTTCATTTATTAATCTAAATTCTATAACAGATAGAAACAAAATTATAACATGATTAAACACTAATAAAAATAACAATTAAAACTAATAAAATATTAACATAATATAACTAAACAATAAGAGGTCTATAAAATATACTATTAAAATTAAATAAATATTAATATTAATTATTAATAAGATTACAAAATAAAATAAGAAAATATTAAAAATATATTTAATCTTATAAATTTAAAAAAATTAAAGTCATACTTAATTCTACTCTTTTATCTTCGTAGGGGTGTCTAATATATTGATATTAATCATTCAATAATACTTAACTTGAAAAAATGCACTTTCAATTCTATCATTATTGAGTTACATTAGTATCAACTATATTATTATCAAAGAATATAAAATATTAAAATATTAGTTATGTAAATAATTTAATTGATGATTTATAATCATTATATATATCTAAGTAAAATTCTTAAATTTAAATAAATAAAATTAAAATATATCTTACTCAAATACTTTTTTTGGGTTACTCAAATTACCAATGACCCAACTCAATCCTAAAATTTTCAAATCATTTGAAGTTTGAATCAATTCGGGTTTGAGTCAAAAAAACCTAAAATTATAACCCTATCTTTTCAGAAGGGTTTAGATTGGGTTCATAGGTCATATCAGGTTTTTATCACCTCTAGTTGAATGAGATCAGAATAGCCAGCAAGGAGCTTATATTTAAAGCCCAAAGAATTTCAGACATCTCCTTGGCCAACCTCTTCGTAGCCCCCAACAAATATAATAATAAGGTAGGGTATGTAAAAAAACTGATCAAATTACAAAACTGATCCAAACCATAATTTAAATTTAGTTTGAATTAATGTTTCTATAATTAAAAAAGTTGGTTTGGTTTCAATTTGGATGTTTGAAATACTGATATAAACCAAAGCAAACCATATGTATATATATGAATTTCTTTTGTATTATAGTTAAAATTAAATTGCTATATATACTATATGAAAACTATATTCTTTTTTATGTAGCTAACCCTATGTAATTGAAAAAGGGCTTAGATGAGTTGAGTTGAAAACTATATTCTTTTTCATTATGAATAACTATATTATCCTTTAAGCACATAAAATTTGCTATGAAATTTGTTCTAATAGTCATTTAAAGTAGATACATGCAAACCAAAATCAACTGAATTTCTTAGTTCGATTCTTTTAGGTTTACTAAAGCAATTAGTTTGCTTTGAGTTCTAATAAACCGATTCAAATCAATTTAGTTCTGAAAATATCATTAAATATTCTATTCTATCAGTTGAATAGAATATTTGGGTACCCAAATAGTCTTAAAATATTATATTAAGCCGAGTGCCAAATGATCAAATAAACTGCCATGACAAGAGTATCCCATGCTATACCAAAATTAGAATGGTACAAAGACCGTTAAATTAATAATTGTAATGATATTAATTTTAAAGTATTGACTAAAAAAAAAAAAATTAATTTCTTTTATATTATATATATATATATATATATATATATATATATATATATATATACATATATACATACATGTATGTATATATGTATGTATGTATACATACATACATACACATACATGTATGTATGTGTGTATATATATATATATATATGATCTGCAAGGATTTAAGGATGATGGCAAGGATGATGATGAAGAAATGAATAAATTTAGACTTTGTTTATATGTGTGTATACATATACATATACATACATATACATATAGATATATATATATATATATATATATATATACATATATACATACATATATATACATATACATACACACACATACACACACATATACACACACACACATACACACACACACACACACACACACACACACACACACACACACATATATATATATATATATACACATACATACATACATACATATAAAACAAGTCTAAAATTTATTCATTTCTCTTGCCATCATCCTTAAATCCATGCAGATCATAGAGCCATCCCATATTTTTTATTTTACATCTAATATTCACTAACTGTATAAAAAAAATGACTTCTAAAGTTTCTGAACTTTCTTTCCTACACGAGAGTTTACAATACTTTCTTTCCTACACGAGTACACAATACCGCCTACACAATACCGTTTATCCCTGCCAGAAAGTCTCGGTAGAATCTAAGCCACCTATGGAATAGCGGAAGCAATTAGATTTACCTTCGACCCCAACACTATAAATACAGAAAATAATATTGTTTAATCACTAACAATCATAGTTTCACTCAGTTTCTTTAACCGGGTCCCATGAGATCCTTGACATATATGTAGAATACTCAGAGCAATCATGCGGAAAAACGATAATGGATGATGCGCAGTCCTCCATCCATCCTGTGCAACAGCAGTAGGCAAGAGCAGTAGCAATCAATTTGACACAAGAAAAGGACTAGCAGAAACCGCATTGCTCATGGCTACCACCTGCTAACAAAGAAAACAAAAAAGCTGCGTTTGAAACTCAAAATTTGTCCAATCACCAGATGCAATCAAAATCTTCATCTTAAACCCGAACCCATATTCCCAACTAAATTGGACAAGTGCCAGAGCTAAACTAGCTTGTCGAGGCGTGTAAGAGAATCACATGCAGCCAAAACATCTAGAACCAAAAATCTCAACACAAACTTAAACCAGGAAGGAGCAACGGCCGACCATAAAATTTCTGCTCACACGCTTTAGACGACACCAGGGGCCATGAGCCTGCAGAGCTGATGCGTCACTGCTACATGGAGAAACTAAAATCATAGACGGCAAATCAAAGCACACAGCACGGTCCATTACAAATTCTTTAGGCACTTAATCAGAGGGATGCTACGTTTACTCCAGTACATTACCATTCCACGATACTGCTCGTGTTGTCAGCACCACATCAAAAAAGTGAAATTCCACAGAGTGTAAGATAACGTTATAATAGCCGTATCAGTAAAACCATCAGGCAATGACACCATACCCTGGCGGTTAATGAAACGGAAACCAAATGAGCAGCAGAAATCATACAGCAAGAGTTCCCTGATTAGTTTTTTATCATCCATACAAACACGCCATATATGTCCACATTAAAATATATCCATACAATCATGAAGGGGGGCCAACGCAGCCAAATGAAAATATAATAGAGGATTTTAAGGTATAGAAGAAAGCAGCAGAGAGAGAACCTCAGGACACCGAGAGTTAACATAAGCCTTGGTGTGGGTGTAGGCGTGGGGAGATCGCTCTCAATAACTAGTAATACATAAGCTGTTGTGCTGCACTGACGTTCTGGAACCCGCCATCATAGATAGCCTGGCTAGCTCCAGCACCCATTCCCATTGCAGCTTGCTTCAGGGCATGCTGACCCTGGGCATGCAGCAGTGCCTGGCTAGAACCCATCTTACTCAATGCCAGGGAACGCTCATAAGCCAAGAGGTCGGTTGCTGAGAGTCCAGGGAAGGGAGCTGCTGGAGGGGGCAGCGGAGTCGAGACTGTCCCGGGTGGAGTGGGTTTGCTTCCCCACGAACACTGCAAAATAAAAATAAAACATGACCGAGGAATAAATAACACATATACCAAAGGTAACAGCTCCTATCATCACATATTCCTATACGCTGGAATTAGTAAATACTAAAAGTTGTGAAGCAAAGAGAACTAAACACAGGCTGTTGTCACATCATTTCACTGTTGGAAATACGATGATAAGTGGTCGTTGTAAGATTCAAGCACAAAGTGTTACTCCATATTGCAGGATCCACGTTGGTTATCCTAATAAACTTTTCTGGTTCTAGATATTTTAAAGGCCCCAAGTGACACTTTTATGATCCATGTCTAACCTACCAGGTCCTAAACTTGATGGGGTAGCCCACCTCAAATTTGAGTGGAGAATTGTGACATATTTAATCTTACCATTGGAGAGAACTTAGTTACTTATATAAAACCAAAATAGACCTGACCATAGAATAAACAATTTAAGACTGACCTTTACCATAGAATAGAACAATTTTAAGACTGACCACATAATTTTATTGAATTTGAACCCACGATGCCTGGATTTAACAAAAAGGATATGCGAGCTCTTATGTTGGCATATATTAATCCAATATCAACTGTATACTTAAGAGTTTAGGTATTTATGCAGGACCAAAGAATCCCAATATCTTGTTAGCAATATGAAACCATTACTTAGCAAACACCTCTCTTTCCTCCTTTATTGATCATATAATATCCTTTTTTTCAATCCACACCTTGTTTATTGCTTGAGCTTTTTCCCCAGTTAGACTACCTGAGATGCCAACCTCATCCCTTTACGATTGCTCTCACACAAGGGCATTTTTGGAGAAACCTACCAAATTCGGCATCTTTTTTCTTCAAAAGAAGTTTGTTTATAAAGTACATACACAAATAATGTCCGAAAAAAAAATTTCTACAAATAATGTGCAGGTGGCAACATGGGATGTCACATAGGTCACCCTAGTTTTTTTTTTAACACATCATCGGATAATAATAATCTGTTGAACATGGGATGCCACGTAGGCCACCTCAGCTTTTTAAAAAATGATAATAACAACAACAGAGCCTTAATCCCAAACTAATTGGGATCGGCTACATGAATCCTTTTTCTATATTTAGCTTTGTTTTGAGTCATTTTTTGTTATAAGATGCAAAAATTTTAAATCTTGCTTTATTGCTTTCATATGATTTTTCAGTCTACCTCTACTTTTTTTTCTTTACATGTATCAAGTCACTCTTCCGAACAGGCACATCTCTAAGTCTATATTGCATATATCCAAACCATCTATGTCATCCTTCTCTTAATTTATCCTTAACTGAAGCAACCTTTACCTTTTTATGAGTGATTTTATTTTTTATTCTATCTTTTCTTATATTACCACATATTCATCTTAACATTCTCATTTCCACCGCATTCATCTTATGTACATGTATTTTTCTAACTGCCCAGCACCATGTCATAAAGCATAGATAGTCTTATGGCTATACTATAAAACTTTCGCTTCGGCTTGGCAAATACTTTACAATTCAACTCAACTCATCTAAGCCTTTTCCCAACTACACGGGGTCGGCTACATGAATCTGCTTCCTCCACTCTACTCTATTCAAAATCAAGTTGATATTTAAATTACAAATAGTTATATCTTTTTTAATTATTTTTACCCATATTAGTTTAGATCTACCTTTATCTCTATCCTTACCATGAATTGTTAAAAGATCACTCTTTCTAACTGGAGCATCTAAAGGTTTACATTGTATATGTCCAAACCATCGTAATCGATTTTCTCTCATTTTATCTTCAATTGGAGCTACTCCAATCATATAATATTTCAATTGCACTTCCCCATTTTATCCAATCAGCTTTAATTCTTTGAGCGTCATCCACCTAGCTTTGTGCATAAACTTATAAACGGGCATGTAAGAAAAAAAAAACCTACAAATTTGCAACGAACTTGAAGATGAATTTTCAAACAACTGAATTGCATCAACTGAGAAGGGCAGAAATAATTAGGATTTGAACGTTGAAAACCCACAAATCACATAACTAAGCCATATTTCCCTTAGCCTCTCCAAATCTTTGTCTAATCAACGTCATTTCAGACTAGACAAACTGAAATCATCAATGAGCACAATTGCAAATTATCATTGGGCCTTAATAACCCACAAATCAACTAATTAAGTCATACATCCTCCTGGCCTCTCGTTACTAATTTCACAAGATCCGAACCTACTCTACTCAGCACATTCAACTAGCTGGCAAGCATTGCAGTGAGCGACCTCTAACTCACTAAGCAAAAAATATCTTTCTAGAACTCAAAAATACTTCCCCGTAATCTATACCAATCCATTCAAGCAACATAATGAAAATGTTAGGATTTGACTATTGTTCAACATAATGAAACTATACCTTGATGGGCTTTCCAGAAAGAATTCGTCCATTCCCCAATTGAATGGCCAGGGCAGCTTCTGCGTGGCTACTGTATCTCACAAAACCAAAGCCTTTATCCCGTTGTATACGAACCTCTTCAATCACTCCAGCACCAAGGGTATGGAAGAGGCGGTGGAGATCAAGTTGTGTAACCTGCCATTATTTGATATTGAAACCTCAATATAAAACTTATACCCAAAAAAATAAGTTCGCATCATCAATGATATTGGTAAGTCAAGCCAACAGAGACACGTCCAAATCATCATAAATATATTGTTCGATTTTGAATTCATCCTACCAAGGTAGTGTATGTGTATATGCATTGAGAGAGAGAAAGAGAGAGAGAGTGCTTGCCTCATGAGCAAGGTTGCCCACATAGACAGTTGTGTATTGTGGGTTATTCTCTGGACCATCCTCATAGGTATTCTCCTGACCATCTTCTGTGCAAGGAAAAATTTGGTTAAGTAACACATTCATGCTGAACTAACAAACATACAATACAGTTAAAGCTATCCACAAATTATAAGCAGATTTTAAAATTATCAGTCAACCAAAGAACCGTAAAACCTGAATAACTGATTATAGAACTTATCAAAGGACGGACATAGGTGTGGTTTGCTAGATGCGAACCGTTCAATTTGTGTCTGCCTCGCTCCCGCTTACCATCACATGAGGCTTAGGTGAAAGCTTAACAGGCTTTAAAAAAGTGGGAGAGAGATAGACATAAACATAAACCGCACCGCCTGCACCTATAGAACTGTACCTACGTTCCATCATGGACATCTATTAAAATTTCTATTGCAGTCAACCAACTGAAGTTGAATTTTAACACTACAGAATTATTCAATAAAAACTGGGCGGAACAAAATATTGAATAAGCAAATTTGCAATCAATAAAACTGTTTAACAAAATGGCCTCAAATCTCAATACAGCAAAGGCAACTGGATAAGATCTTGCCCACAAAATAATTATGGGCTTAAACTAGCTTAACTGTTAAAGTATCTACTGTTGATACGACCTTACCTACCTTACCTGAAACAACCCACTCATGCTCACTTCCTTGCGTACAACTAAGGATGTGTTTGGATCACTGTTCGGATTGCTATGGGATTGGATCAGCAATCTAATCCCATGGTCTTCCAAAGCTGCAACCGAGGGATCCAGTTTGCCAATCCACCACTTTTAGGCAACGATAACCAATGGAATGGTGGGGATCATGATATTTCAATCCTTTTTTTTTCTCCCAAACGTTAGATTGGATTGGATTCCCAATCCAAATGAATCCAATCCAGATGCGGCCTGACAGGCCTGGTTCTTTCCATACTGAAAATATCAGGTTTATGATAAATATGTGCCAAGTCAAAGAAATGAGAGTGAAAAATTTATTAAAAAAATTGACTCCAGAAACTTGTGCACACATCATCTTTCATAAGAGAAAGATAACAGACCAAATCTAACAAACAGATTTGATCCTGAAGAAGGTAATTGAGCAAACAGGCAATACAGGTTCCACCCAGAAACTACCGTACCAAGATATGTTCAAGGCTGGCAATGATTATGACTTCTTTAAATATTTGTAGATGGTAACCAGAATTTCACATCAACCATTATTAGAACTAAGTTTGTTATAATTTCAAAATTGGTGAATGCACTCAGCCGCAGCTATACATACTGCTACATTTGTTTCTCTATGTTCCCAGAGCTTCTAGCCTTTCCAAACAATTGCTTCAAGTGTTTCACTTCTAATCTTATTCTAAACTGAACTCCAATGTATATACACAAATATGTACGCATGTATGAACATATGTATGTACCCTAAGCAGGATAAGTTTTAGGAGAAGTTAGATAACCAATTCATCTTTACCTTGATTCTCCATCCTGTACCTTTTGTCTAATACCAGCCACTCAGCTAGGCGCAAACCGATATGAAACCCCAAAAAAATAAAATAAAAACTGCAATATAACTGCTATTGACCCAGATGATGTGGACAGGCTAGCAAGAGAATGAACGTAGCCAAATCTGAGAATGTAACTGGAAGTAACCAGGTTTGCATTTTAGGTACCCCCTATGGGACAGACCTCAACAGAAAACTGTTGAGTAATGGCAGCAAGTGGTTGAGTTGCTGTTAGATATTAATCAGAATTTCACATCAACCATTATTAGAACTAAGCTTGTTTATAACTTGCAAATTGGTACATGTACTTGACCACAACTATATATTGCGACATTTATTTCTCAATGTTCCTAGAGCTTCTGGACTTTGAAATCCATGGATTCTAATGCTTCACTTCTAATCTTATTCTAAGTTTATGCACATTGGTTATCATGCTAAAACCAGTCAGAAGTCAAAAAATGTATATATAAAAATTTGGGCTTGCACCTAGATTTAAAAAAAAGAAAAAGAACAAAAACTTTTGACAACAGCAGTTTCAATCTTCACCTAATAGCATACAAAAGTTTCACATAACAAGCATATTTCAAAGAATATATTGATCCAGATGCTTGGCCACATATTCTGGCATCTAACAAGGTTGTCGGGTATAATGTCATCTGTTTCACAATTTAAATAAATTATTTTGTCAAAAATGTTAGTTTTAAACAAATGCCAGGAAATTGTAAACTACATCAAACTCCAAGGAATTGTAAATTGAGGAAATCGCAACTTTCTACTGAGAACTTAAAAAAGAAAACAAAGTTGAATGCCTAGAGTTCTCATGCAGTCACATCACTTTAAAAATTGAAATTGAACAAGATTTTCATATAACAGGTCCTGCAATGCTCAGTTCATCACCTGAAAGATGCACATGCACATGCATGCAC
Organism: Calamus simplicifolius; assembly: GCA_900491605.1. Lineage (NCBI taxonomy): Eukaryota > Viridiplantae > Streptophyta > Magnoliopsida > Arecales > Arecaceae > Calamus > Calamus simplicifolius. Next base: position 687,091 of record UESW01004166.1, on the reverse strand, counting down.
AATTGCATATCTATTTATATGCATACATATAAGCGTATATACATACATGCATGCATATGCATATATGAGATCTAAATGCTCCATTTGACGAACATTGAAAGTTATAAACAAATGCGCATATTAGCTGATAATATGTAATATGTAACCTCCAGGTCTCCAAGAGACAATAAAAACCATCATAACAGAACTATATTGCAACACTGCTAAAGGACAACTTCACAACAACAATCACCTCCAGATCCATTTGTTAGCTCCACCACACTCTTAGAATCCGAATTTTGTTTGTCCTCATTAGCATTGGCACCCTTTGTAGCCCAGTTACAACGGATCTGTCGACTGCCAAGCCACTTACCTGCAAGTTGTGAGCATATTACTCAGTAGAAGTCAAGTTTGCTGCATCCAAAAGTTACCTTTGGGAGAAGGAAAGGGAAGGTTTGCAAGGAAAATAGAAGGGGGGGTTGTTCATGCCAAGGTCAAACTTCATAGCAAAGACACATTTTTCAAGAGCATAAAGAAAGGAACAAGCGAAAACACCCTCTCCTCACAAAACTGCACAATCATAACAGATTTGCTCTAAATCCATGAAAATATATAAATTCTCGTGTATAGCATGAAACACCCTAGAAACTTCAATGGCCGTTGCAACAACTGAGCCCACAATTAAGCTATGGACCCAAACAGCACACATGCAGAAGGGGGCAAAAAAGCATGAGCACCAGTACTCTAACAACAAAGATGCAACTTACCGGTTAAATCATTTATGGAACTTTGTGCATCCTGTCAACAGAATAACAAAGAGAATTTTAATAGCAAAGCAGATCCAGAACACAAAAAATCACAAATCCATCATAGTTTAACCAATTCACCTGTTGATTTCGGAAAGAAACAAAACCAAACCCTCTTGAGCGCCCTGTTTTTTGGTCCCACATAACCCTAGCATCTCTACAAGATAAACAATAGCTTGAGCGATCCCGCAGATGACAACAGGCAAACTAAACAATCTTCAGGTGCAGGAAACAAGGTTCTAAGTAGTAATTACTCATGTGCATTAAGCACAAAATGCCCTTAATTAATCAATAACTAAACATTTAGTAAATGAATGCACCATGGAATTATATAGAACAAGCAGAAAGGTCATGGAGCTTACGAGCAGCTGGGATATACAGAGAAGCATGCAAATAGGGTTGCATCCGTGACTTCAGGGCTCAGATCACCAACAAAAATGTTGTAATGCCCTGCAGACCAATTTTTTAAAAGAAAATGACATGGTCATTTTAAAAAAAAAAACTGACACAAAGATGCACTGATATATAAAATGTGAAAAGGATGTATCAACAAAACAAACTCTTGAAACCTGAGGTATCCTCTCGTTGCCCACTGGCATATGCCCAATTAACTTTAATAGGCTGCCCAAACCTGAGAATTACAAACAAAACAAAAATGAAGAGAAACTTCCAAAATAAGACGCAGCCAACAAAAATACAACATCTGCTACTTACAGCTGCCTCCCATTGAGTGTTACAATTGCAAGTGCAGCCGATCTGCGATCATAGTAGTCAACAAAACCGAAGGATGACTGGAGAAATGAAACAAAACTTTAATGACCATTGCATGACAACAAAGTGGCATGGATAGAGTGCTAGCACAACAGATGGATAAAATCAAGAAACATAAGTTTTACTCAGCAGAATACAAAAGCATTTGGAAAACTTACAAATATGCCTAAAAGTTTCATCATGTAAGAAATCAGACTCATATAGAAAGGCAAAGATATTATGTTTGGCGAAAGCTACCAATCTATCCTTTTTCTGCTTGACCAAAGTACCCAATGAAAAAAAAAAGGATACAAGAATCTAAATTTTAATCTTCTATATGCTAGGCGATTATTTATTGATGCAAGCAAACTTGTATCATCGGTAGCAAAAACAAAATAGTTCTCATTATTCTTTCTTATCAGACTGGTGTGGTAGGATAAATGGAGCTGCAATTTTTCATGCTACATCAGCAGATCGAAGCAGGCAGAAATTTGCATAAACAATCTAATTATCATACAAGAAGATTCAAAAATGAAAAGGTAGGCATGCAAAGAGTAATGGATAACATCAAATAGGTTGCTGCAGTGTTCTTAGTGAGTACCACTTGAGAGACAATAGTTATTTCTTTGAACCGTTGAAGTCTGATACTGATGGGCTACTCTAGTTTAGGGAGACCCCAATCACATATGTGATATGCCAACCACATATTCCACTGTCTGCTTAGTGCATAATCACATGATAATATTTACTTGACTATGATGAGCGCAAACTAAAAAGAATTAATTCCTTTTTAAGTACATGAGTCTTTTGGCATTGTGGACAGCCATATCAGCATCCTATGAGAGGCAATGCAATCTGTAAAGAAAGTAATTTTTTCTTTAAACACCTTCAGTGTAGATATGAATGCCCAGACAGGTGTTCTAAACAATATATTAAGTAGTCAACTAAACAAAAAACAGGGGAATTAGAACTAAAAGCACATTTTAACAGAGGAAAAAAAAAAACCTTTTCTTTCCTAATGAGTTTGCATCCTTCAACCGGACCAGTGCTCTGGAAAACCTCTTGGAGAAGTGCGTCAGTAACTTGAACATGAACATTGCCAACATACCTGAATTTCCCTCAAAAAGCAAAATGCAAGAAAACAAATGAGCACAATAGCCAATAAATCAGGAAGGACAAGCTGATGGCATAATGCTGAAAACGTTGTTGAAAATATTAAGCAACAATTTTAAACAACTCAAATTGCAAGCTCAAAAACAAATATGGTGGGCCTCTAGTAGTCTAACCTAACAATACAATTTGGCAAAACAGATCCATCTTCTTGGGATGAGGTTAAAAAAACATAGACAAAAACTCAAAAATAGCGAAGGCTTCCTGATTATATGTCAGGCTAACTACTTTAAAAAGCATGAACCAAAAAAAGGACAAGAGGCATAGTGCACATTAAATTTAAATTTGAAAAAAATAAAAAGTAATGCCCCAACAACACTCACACACTGCGGCATGTACTTGGATCAAACCCTGGAGGCAGATTTCCACTTAGGATTGGCTCTATCTGCAAAAATAAAAGTGTAAAAGAAGAAGGAAGGAGGAAAAAGAACAAGAAAGCCCCCAAGTAAAAAAATAAAAAATAAAAGAGGTGCCCCTTGTGAAAACAAAGAGACTACCAAGCCTACTAGATAGCAGCAAAAGACTAAATGACATGACATGCCAAAAGAAAATAAGCAACTCCAAACTAAAATACCTAATCGCACTCTTGCACCCTTAATTTACCTACATAAATGGATAGAAACATACCAAAACAAGTGTTTTCAACTAACCTTCCTGTGCCGTAGCATAACCGTTTTCACAAACAAAAAAACCAAAGCTAAAGAAGAAACAAAACTAAAAGGCACACCTGGACGTTAACAGGCTGCAGTTAAATAAGTAACTAGTTACTAAAATGAAAAATAAGCTAAAATTAGAACCATAAGGTAGTACAATCCTTGGTCATTCTGAACTCAGAAGAGAACTTCTGCCTTGACATGTGCAAATGATTGGATATGTACTTTTTGAGAAAAACCAGCTCACTTTTTTTTTGAAATTATCTTTCCTATTAAGACATATAACTACAGCATTCAACTGATTTATGGGAATATTGAGCAATAAACTGTAGAAAATATATCCATCTGAAATATGATTCTCACTGAACAAACTCACTCAAGGAGTTATATAAGCAAAGCTTCAATTTACCAATGAATGAAATACTGGCGCCTATCACCAAGAAAACAAGACTACTCGCTGATAAGTACGCTTAAACAAGAGAAATAACAGTCAAAAAGCAACGCCATGCTCACATAAAACCCACGACCCAAATTCAAGCTGTCCCACAAGCTAAAATCATATTTTTCTGAGCGAAACGACAAGTCTGAAACCAAAAAATGAATAAAGAACCACAAATCAGATCAACAAAATGCTAGAACAAATAACCCTAATTTCTCAAACCACACCTCGGACCAAAAAAAAATCATAACTATCAAAGCAAAATCACTTGGAAAAACCACTACAGAAGGAAGCGACGAGCACAAAATCAAAAGATTTCAAAAACAAATACCCTAATTCGGAGCACTATCGTACCCACCTCCAAAACCCTAATCGCCAGACCAAAAACCCCTTTATTCACCAAAAACCCCTTTATTCACCAAAAACCATCCACAGAAAAGGAGAACAGACGGCGAAAAACCCCGGTCAAATAACCAATACAGAAAGGAATAGAAGAAAGAAGGCATCTTTAACGAAGAGAACAAGAAATCAAGGGGGGACGACGATCCACAAGGAGCTAGGGGGCTTCGATTGGGGGAAACCTGAGGGGCGGCCAAGAGTCCCGGATGGTGATAGAGAGACTGCTGCTGCTGCTGCTGCTGCTGCTGCTGCTGGAGAAGAGCTTGCTGCATCAAGGCCTGCTGCTGCTTGAGCCTTTGCTGCTGCATTTTTCCTCGCCCTAGGGCTCTTCTGAGGGGCGGCGACGGCCCGACTCCGATCGAATCGGAGGAGCGAGGTTAGGGCTTACAAAAGGGGAAAAAAAAAAAAAAGAAAAAAAAAAAAAAAAAACCCTCGAAATCGAGGGGAAAAGGAGGAAGGAAGGACGGCGAACGGTTGAGACAGCGAGCGAGGGCTCGAGAAGGGGAAAAAGATGTCGGAAGGCGACTAATTAGAGACTGGAGAGAGATGTAGGGTCAGGATGGAGAGAGATCTGATCGAAATTCAGCGGCCGTCTTCGTTGCTCGGAAATATCTCGCGGCTTCGCGATATATCAGAATGTTCCCGAAACTGGTCCGATCCGTAAATGGACCGGTCTGAATTAAAACGGTTTGAAGAAAAATCGAATCAATTAAGCTGTGGTCCTTCGTCTCGCTAACGTGCGTCAGAAGTAAAACAGCGCGCCCGTGGGGGCCGGGTTGAAGAAAACCGGTTCGCTTCAGTAGCAGGCCTTTATCGGAAATATCACTTGGATAAGTTCGGTCACGGACCGGTCCGGAGAGAAATCGGAAGACCGGAAGGGCCCGGGTCGAAGAAGCCGGACTGAAGGCGGTGAACGGACGGGCCTGGGGTTGGGCGTGTGGCCTTCAGCGCCCATCGTAATGCTAATGCATCATAGAAATAGACGGACCTGGGCATTTCACCGATTTTGTAGATTTTTTTAATAGAATAAAAATATTTTTATTTTTAAGAATTAAATTAAAATAGGTTTATCAATGTAAAATAATAAAAGAATAAAAATTACGATGCAAAGTTTTTATTTTAAGCGCAGAGCAAATCCTAATTTTATTACGAAAAAGTCTTTACACGCATCATGCGATGGTGAACGAAGGCACCACGTGCATGATTGATATGCACGTATATGACCATGCATGTATTAAAAATTTTTTTTTTTTTTTATATATATATCATATACGCATGCGATTAATTATCATGCATAGTAAAAAAAAAAAAAAAATTATTATTACAAGTATAGAGATGAAAGTGGGCTTGTGTTGGCTCAAAAACTATGAAACCCAGCTAAAAGCCATGCGTTAAGTCAAAACTAATTCGAATCAAATTTAGGTTCAACATTTTAAATTTTGAGCCAAATTCTAAATCTCGTCCGAACTTAACCCAAAAAAAGCACGGTCCAATTGTAGTATCAAAATCTTAAAAATATGATAAATGATTTAAAATATATATTACCTAATTATTTTTAAATATTACTTGTTTTTATATATATTTAAAAATTAAAAGTTGATTCCATCAATCTAATATTTGACTTAAATAAATTGTTGTGGGTCAGCCAGCTCAATGGTATTAGCTTGGGTCCGAAATAAGTTCGACACTAATTTTTTTATAAAAAAAATTAGACAAAATAGAAATACTGCATAAAGCAAATATAAAATATAAAAAATAGATAATCTCAGTATTTTAACAGCATATTGTCTGATAACTTTATAATATTTTGATTTCTATGTTAGCATTCACGTGCCTTAAAGAATCTATTTGATTGACAAGAAGCAGGAGAGGAGAAACATGGTGATACGGGAATCATGTTTCCTAATGCCATGTTTTCCAAGTAGCAAAGCCTTTTTCAGGTTTTTTTTTCACTTTAATATTTTTAGTATCATCAAATACTACAAAAATCTCAACTTGTTTATATTCCTTTCTTTTATTGTAAAGTTAAAATTTATTTTTTATCACTTTCTAAACAATCATGGAGGTCTAATTGAGCAATAGCAATGATAAAAAAAAAGAAGATAATATTGGCCGATTTGTGTCGGTAATTTTGTTATTATTTCATTCTTATTGTTTCATTACATAGAAACAGTTAAAATTGATAAAATATATAACATATGTAAGTGACATATTTATGAATTCATTAATGTTAACTAATTTATATAATAAATTATTTTAAAATATATTAAAAAATTGTAATAACTAAAAATTTGAGAAGCTAAATAAATTTTAAATAAAAATTTAGGCATCCAAAAAATATATTTTTATTTAAAGTATATTTTACTTTAATCATATAAGCATTAAAAGTATATTTCACTTCAACCATGGCAGTGGTTCAGTGATTTAAGCGCCAAAAAAAAAAAAATAGTTGGCTAATTCGTTGCATGAATATGCCTGGGCGAAGTTCGGATGATAATTGAGATCTCTTAAGTTAAGTTGTGTTTGGTACTTTGAATAATAATATAGACTGCTTATAAGACAGATTTGTTAGAAAATATTTGTATTCTTTCAAAGAATATTTTTTTCTAAAAATTATTAAAAATATAATATAAAAATTTAAATGCATAAATTAATAAAAAAATAAAAGAAAATATATGAATCAAATCATGACTAAGGTGTGTGTTAGACAATGTCTAAGGATCAGATTTTTGTCCTTTCGTGCAGGTTATTGACGATCTGTCCCAAGGTACAACGACCCAGCTCGATCAGATTCTCCTAGGTACAACGACCCAGCTCGACCCGATCCTCCTACTACGAGCACGATCGTGTAAAGGTGTAAACCCAATGATTACCTTCAGATGTCCAATAAAAGATTAATAAAAATTAGAAATAAAATAAGACCACAAAATCATTCTATATCATCTTAAATCTTTTAGTCCCTATTTACATGCTTAGCCAATAAAAGCTCTAACGGCTCGCCAATATTGACCTTAAAGGCCTGATAACCGTTAGCCCCAAATCACGTAAAAAATGGCTCACAAAATGAATTGTTTGGGCTGTTTCTAGACGTTGATAAACGTTGCCTTCACGCAGTGCTTCTGTTGCGAACGTCTGCGAGCGTTTCGAAACGCTCGAGCGTTCCCCTTTTTTATATTTAAACTTTTTTCTAACAATCCCCCACAAAAGTTTTAAATAAATAAAATAAAATAAATATAACAAAAATCTTAGGGCATCTTATACTCCTATTGAACCTCACTTAGTGTTGATTGTATACACCTGAAGAAACCACAGTGGATTAGACCTTGAACTAGGTCCTTTGACTCAGACTTCTACTAATCACACACATAATATAGATCAATTGGGTTTAAGTGGTCAGCGCATATTAAAGGCCTTACGTTTAATACCTTGATTTTTCATGAGAATTTTTTAAGGTTAGCCCAAACCTTTAGTTACGGCCTAACATGACGATTCTCATATAGGTGAATCTCCTAGGGTATTTGTGCTAATACCTTATAGATAACCTACCTTGGATCCATTAAGAGTATGACTCAACCTTACATAAAATTACTTTCACTTTATAAGAGCACTCATCATAGGGATGGGATGAAAAAAATTCAAAAATTTGTGCTCTAACATGATCACTTAATCAGCTTCGTTTCTACCATATTGAACCTTATTCATTGGATCTCCAATCACAGAGGTTGGGTATCTACTACTGGTGACCAAATAATGGACTTAAGCCACATCCCCCTCGATGAATCTAAGACTCCACTCCTAGATAATCCCTTGGTTAATTGATTTGCCAAATTCTTCTTGGATTTAACAAATTCCAAGGAAATAACATTTTTTTAACTAGACCTTAAATAAGAGAATCAAACAAAGATATATTAGAATTGAATATCCAAATACAAGATAAACAATAAGTTGGATATTCCAACTTCATGAGATTATTTAGTAAATTATAGAAACTTTTATTAAATCTCATGGCAATAGATTTCAAGAGACTCAAAACAGAGCATTTATATGACATACCTTGTCACAACATCAAGTTCATCCATTCTTTATCATTTGGTAACATAAAAGATTCACAATAGTAGGTAAGCAATAAATATTTGCCCTGTCACTTTTGTCTAGCAACGAACAACACAATAAGGAGATATTAAATATTGACCACTATACCAGAAAACACTTAGCTGGAATAGAAAAACTTTTACATTTATGTAAGAATACAAATATATATGCTAGTAGCTGCAAGTAAAATAATAAAATGATATGAAAATACATATATATATAAGCACGCATATATTATGTGCACAAGTGTAACCATGTGTGTACACACATGTAATACATATATATACACGTGTATATCATTTGGGCCTAGAATACAGCTTAGCTGTGGATGTTATATGCACATTACCGAATTGTAGTCCGACTTAGTTTCTTGGTAGGTTTGATGCATCCATATGAATACCCTACAGCATACAAAGGACAATTGATTGTAGTGTACATATACCTACATGATGTGCTGATCAGCGGTAGTGTAGCATGATAACCATGGTTTAAAGTTTAACTGAAGCTCAGAAAACTATCACCAAAACGGTAATTAAAATATAGCTACTTATGGAGTTAATATAATACAAATATACCATTATTAACAAGAAAGGTTTTGAAAAAGGCACAAACTAAAGATGGAAGGAATTAATGGTGCATCTTCACACTGTTGCACTGAAAAAAAAAAAACACAATGTTACGGTTCGATTGATATGGAAATCCTAACAAAAAGCCTGAAGTAGAGGTTTAAGGTGGACAACTGATTAGTTCCCAAGAGTTTGTTTTCTTCCTCATGAAGGTGAACAATTTGCTTCATTTTGGATAGCCTGGCATGCAAACAATGTCTATGTACCTCATATACAAAACATCAAAAGCTTTCCTGGAGTTCTGGATGTGATACATTGAATGGACAACATACCAATACTCTGTGTTCCCCATTATTACTATAAGATGCTTCTAAATTCAGAAGGCCATGAACGTTCATATTGAGAAAATATGATATAAGCAAGAAACTAATAACATTTCAAGTAAATTTATTATCATCAGTCTTGGTAATATATTTATGGAGTAACCCTCCTAGTCAAGCAGCATGTATAACATCAGGAAATAAATAAACATTAAGTTAAATAAAAATTAGACAAAATTATTTGGAGTCAAGACGTAGACAAAATTTGTTGTCAACATTATATTAGCAAGGAGTATTTCGAGAGATAATTATGGATGATCACAATTTAGCATAGCAACATTTGCACCATTAATGCATAGGCATTTCAGGGTGGCATAAAAACTTTATATGTTGAGCAAACTCATAAGAAGATGGCTGAAAAGTTAAATATTAGATAAAATATTAGACAAAATATGCCAAACGATTTGCTTAATTTACTGCATCAGAGATAAAGTAAACATTGTAAAGATTTTATAATTAATTAAATAACTTAAATGGTACTTACAATGAAAATCTAGCAATTTCTAGAAAAGAAAGAAATCTGATCCTTAGCTGTTGGAAAATATTTTTGTCCTTTCAAAGAATATCCTTTCCTATAAATTGCTAGAAATATATAAAAATTTAAATGCATAAATTAAGTAAAAAATAAAAGACAATATATGAATTAAACCATGACCGAGGTATGTTAGACACTGCCCAAGGATCAAATTTTTGCCTACAACGACCCAGCTCGACCCGATCCTCCTACTACGAGCACGATCGTGTGAAGATGCAAACCCAATGATTACCTTCAGATGCATAAGAAAAGATTAATGAAAATTAGAAATAAAATAAGACCACAAAATCATTCTATATCATCTTGAATCTTTTAGTTCGCTTAGCCAATAAAAGCTCTAACGGCTCGGCCCATAATGGCCTTAAAGGTCATGAACGTCTCGAAACACTCCCCTTTTTTTATATTTAAACTTTTTCAAATAAGATTACCACTTATCAGTAATGTTGATTACTGTTTGGTATATAAATATAATGCTACAGTAATACTGTATTTGTATTAAAAACATGTTACCAGTCATATAACATCAAATTCTCAAAATACTTTTAAATTAAATTTATTAAAAAATATAAATTATTATATATTTAATTTTAAAAAAATATATTTATAAATAATAATGTTTAAAAAATTATATTTATAACTGATATTTAAAGCGATCGGTGAGGATGATGATGATGTTAGAGGCTGCCGATTGGAAGAAGTTCCACGGCATCGTTTCGAGTCGAGACGACCATAACTCGGTGGGACCTTCAACACGAAGGTTCCAGCAAAGTTTGTAGAGGAAGAGGCGAGTATGAAGCGATGAAAAAAAGTAGGGATAATTTTGTCAAAAAAAAATTAAATTATCACATCTCTAGTAATATAAATAATAATTCTTTATACAATAATATAGATTACCTCATTACCTCATAAAAGATAATTTAGATTATTATTAAAATAAATTATTATTTAAAATATATATTAAACATAATTATTAGATTTATTTTAATTATCAATAATCTAGACATGTTACTTCTACCAAACCGCTCCTTGGTGTTTTCATGCCATTTTATTTATTTATTTATTTTGGTCTTCTTAGTCTTGTACAAGCGTCCGTAGGTTTCCACTGACTCGTCAACCCACCGACTGCAACTTCCGTCCATTTTGTTGTTTTCCACCGTTGATTTTGTTGTTTTCCACCGTTGATCAAGTTCGAATCCCTTTAAAGCGTCAGAGGAGTCACGCTTGATGTTGGAAAAAGAGGCGCATTTCCGTGCCGTGATGAAGTTAACGCGAAAGAAATGGATCGTCTTGGGCTTCGCAGCTGGCTTGCTTGGCAATGGAGGTCCACTGGGCTTCTCCTTCACCATCCGCACCTCACTGGGCTGAGATGGTCGAAAGGTCCATAAAAAAAAGGTTTCACCAACAAGGAAAAGACTTATTGCACCATTGATTCAGTAAATGCGCATCAAATGCACGAATTAACTACATAAGCATACCATGCATTATAAGATTTATTAAGTTTTGATACACATGACAGCATGGGCACATGATCAATCCATGTATCCATTGTGTATTTGATGCATCATTCTTCGTTCTTCAATGCAGCAAGCATTTTTCAACAACAAACGCAATCTATATGAGATGGTCGTGTGGAAACGGTGAAGCCCTGCAAGTAACGGCTGGATGGATCGCATTGAATCCGTGCCAACTGCACTGGGAGTAGCTTAATGCATGGCATTGTGTTAATATAAGATAACATGAGAATGTTAGCAATTAAGCTAACAATTAATGCACATTATGCAACACCCCATGCATGATTACTGAAGTTTTAATTAGTGGTATCGCTTCTTAATTAATCTAACCTGATGAAAAAAAAAACAGAATAAAATAAAAGCAGGTAAAGTCGCCTGTTAGATTATCCAAGGAGGACCTAAAATTCAATAAATGAGTATGCCTTCCTTTTCTTCCTTCCTACGTTAAGGGCTATGAACTGGAGCATCGTTTACAATTACATGCAGAGTCTCCGATAGCTTAGGTTGCCCTGGCTGTGATCTCAACAGCGATGGTAGTAAGTGAAACGGGAGACTTTAATCCTTGTTCTTATTTTCATTAAAAAAATATCTTCATCGCCACACACTCACCATAAAACAAGTTTCTTTTTTTTTTTTCCTTTCAGAATCTCATCCATAGTTGTCAGGTCCGACCAGGACATTAATCCGGCCAAGGACTCGAGTCATCATGTCATTAGTTCAACCACCGGATCATCGATTGAACCATCGATTTAATTATTTTAATATAAAATATATCTATATTAATAAAAATTAATTTTTAATAAAAATTAAAATTAATATAATAATAAACTTTAATATCTAATTCTATAAAAAATTGGTTCAAACTGGATTGACCGATTCATGGGTGAACCAGATAGGTTGACTCGGTTATTCCGGATCTTTTATACATCTGGTTTTATATTAGAATCGGACCAGTTTAACCTTCGGATCCCGATTCAATCAGTCCAATGGCTGATTTGATCCGATTCTGATAACTATGATCTCATCCCATCCTATAGAAATGATAAATCTTTATTTTTATTCCATGCATCTCTGCTTCATCCCTTCCATCCCATCCCACGGCAAATGACATTTATAAAGTTTTAATAAAAATTATAAAATTAATAATATAGCTAAAATTTTCCATCAAGAATACTAATATAACTAATATTTATCTTTTAAATAAAAATAATATTAATATATAAAGGGAAATTTGTATATATAAAATTAAATAAAAATATTATATTATTTTTAAAGTATAAAATCATTAAAATAGGAGATCAATGAAATAAGAACAAGATGGTATAGGAATATACTTATTTTCATCTTCATTAGGCCTCCGCTAATACGGATAAAAATATTTTTTATCTTTATTTTTATCCCAATAAAAGTAAATTTTTTTTTGGAGGAGTCCTTTATGAACCGAATTTTAACATCTTTAATCGAACATATAAATTCTTTCCCATATTCTATTCTATACTCTTTCATAACCAGAGCCTATTCCAACAACGTCAACGGAATGTTTGATATGAAATGATTCACTCAAAATTTATAGAAATCTAAATGAAGGCAAAAGAATCACACTATATTAATTTGTTCAAAGCATCGTAGTAATCTTTCATAGTCGTTGATGAGGCTAGTTGATTTCATAGGTAATAATGATAGTAATTTCTAGACGGCCTCCTCTCAAGATAATTTTTTTGGGTGGCCTTCCTCGGTGGCCTTTCTAAACAGCTCAATTTCTAGACGGCCTCTTCTCAAAATGATTTATCTGGATGGCCTTTTTAGTCTTCGACTTTTAAGTTAGCTGCCATCTTTTTATATATATCTCTCTCTCTCCAAAGCATTTATAGTCTTATGACAGCAATGCACATCCCATTACATTTTTGCTCTAAGGCATTTATTGCCTTATTCCCTCTCATGCACTAAGGCATTTATGGATGCCACGTTGGTCCCCTTGGTCCATGCAATGAGAAAAGATGGCGTAAGAGGCAAGGAAGGCTTACATACATAGGAATCTATATGGAGAGCGGTACAGGATAATTAAGTGGCCATCCATCTTTGACGTGACAGCGCCTGTAGCTTTGATATGCCACTATGAAGCAAGAATCTTCATAAAGGCCTTGACAAGTGGCAGCACCTCAGGTCTTATAGAAATCAACCCTGACATCCCATCCACAAAGGTCATCATTCATCATGACACCTCAACTACTCAAACCAGATGAGCCCCAAAAGTCATGGTCCATCATGAGGCTCCACGTGACTCATTTCTTCATTAGATGACAAGGCTCCAAGCTTCTTAGGCAAGCCACACAAAGTCCAAAGATGAATAAATTGGGTAAGAGGGACCTTCGACCAAGTAACCCAAAGAACCAACACCCACAACAACATACGCTCATTCTTGCTCATAGAGAGCTCTTCTCTAAGCTCTCTCTCTTTCTTTTTCGAGCTTTCCTAAGCTCACAGTTATTGTCCAGAGCACTGACTTAAGCGTCGGAAGGTCCCCGTCGGAATCTCCGATCCTCGAGGCTTTTTGCAGGCTCCCAGACGCGAGAAGCTCACCGAAAGATTTCGGGCTCGCTAGAAAAGGTGATCGGACGCTTGCGGACGTACAAGAAGGGTGATCTGGCAACAACAGATTGGCGCACCAGGTAGGGAGGATGCACCGTAGGAAAGAGAGCTCTGTCTCCTTGAGCTATAAGCCTTTGTTTCCTTAAGACAACCATGGTGGTGACGCGCATGCTGGAGGTCCCCGCCAGTCATGCCGAGGGCATCCACATCGCACTGAGCAGCAAAGACCATCCTCTCTACTCCTCCTTTACCACCAACCTCGGCTACTCTAGTTAACCAATTGGCCATCCTTAATCAACAAGTTCAAGCCTTGATTGCAGCAGTTCATGAGCTATAGGAGCAATGTTCGGTGGCCACTCAACAGTAGCCCAAGCCTCTCACATCGTCTGTGACAGCTGCACCAGCTAGCCAACGATCCACCCGCGGAAGATCTCCTTAGAGAGAGGCTCACCGCCTTCATGCTTCACCTAAGCACCATCACCGTGAAGCTTTCAAGAGACTACGGTCTCCTGCCTTCCGCTCGAGCGGTCCCTCTCTCCGACGGCGACACGGAAAGGAACCCGAGTCAGAGCATTATTAGTGGCATCACTCCTCCCCTTACTCATCTTCTAAGTCATTTGGGGAGGACCTTAATCATGAGATGAAGAGACATCTGGATGAGCAACACCGATGGCTGGAGGAGTTCAGCCAGAGGCTCAACAACCAACCTGTGGTGGACTATGACACTCGTCCACCCCTCACTCACCGTATTATGAAGGAGCTCATTCCTTCCAGCTTCGCCTTCCTTAGTTGGACCTAGTCGATGCACCACAGATCCACTTGACCACCTCAAAAGCTACAAGGATCTGATGCAAATTCAAGGGGCAACTGATCCCCTTTTATGTATAGTTTTTTTGGCCACCCTGCGAAAAAATGCGCGCGCTTGGTATTCTTGCCTACCTCCGTAAGCATCGACTCTTTTCGATAGTTAGATATGGCTTCCTTGACGCACTTTGATGCCTATTGAAGGATTCCTTGGATGGCAGATAGCTTGTTCTCCATCCGACAAAAGAAGGGAGAACCCCTAAAAGATTTTGGGGCCCGTTTCAAGATGGTTGCCATGAAGGTTTATTACCTCAATGATGTTGTGGCCACTTTGGCCTTGAAGTAGGGACTTCTCCGCTCCCGCTTCACTTATTCACTAGACAAGAAGCCTCATAGCTCTACGCTGAGCTCCTAAGCCACGTGCAGAAATATATTCGCGCCAACGAAGCAAACTTTACACTGAGGGCACTAAAGGAAAGATAACTCTGTGACACTAAATTGCAAGCCTTCGCGTGGTGGCAGGCACTTAGACTTATATCAATTACATAGTTATGCTGAAAGGTATCCTAGCGGATTAAGCAGTAAAAGCACCTTGAAGCCCCCTAAATGAAGACATCGGTGGCAAAGTGATTCCCATGATGGACAAACTTGAGGCATTATCCATGGTCAGTCAACTCGGGCATTTATAACCATCCTAACTCCTAATCACCTAACGCATTTTTGGGTATTTTGATTCCCGATGGTGGTAAGATGTGTTAGTAATAGTGCCTTAGTATTTTGAATATTTATGAGCATTTACTATTATCATAATTTATATGTTTATTATATAATAATCTCCTTGAATAATATTATTAATTATTCTAAATGTCCATAATTGGTTATTGTTGTGGGAATAATAATAAATTAAGATTAGTATAAAATTTGATTGATATTCGGATGAATATGTGTATGAGATACAAATCAAATTTATATGTATTTATTGAGAACAAATATTGGACAAGATCCACCTTGAGATTAATACATGGATCAAAGTCATAAGTTAATCTCTAGTAGTTGTGTCATTAAATCCTTAGACCTGAGATTGCTATAGTTCTCAACATGAGGAATATTATGTTTTGACATAATCAAACGTTGTCTTTAACCGGATGATTATAAAGATTATGCTTCAACATAATACGAATCATGTAGTGAGATATGAGTGATTAAGATGAAATTTGTCCCTCTTATTATAAGAGAGATATCTCTGGGCCCCTCGATGATTGGGACTGATAAATGCATGGCCGTGCTCAAATGAATTGATGGAGATCAATATCATTTGTTTAGTCAGTCTAATTGGGTTTCGAGAAATTAAAGATAGAGCGATATAAGGTTGACTTTTTCCATTCCTTATATTCTATCAAGATATCATGTGGCAAAAGGATTATATCATTACTACTTTAAGGTTGTCTCGGAACGTGAGCTTTTCATTTAACTTGGGTAGTCATAATGTCTTGCTAGAGGCCGCTTATGACTTGTAGGATTAAAATATGATTTAGGCCTACTGCCAACGTTAATTGATCCTATAGGGTCGCACACTAAGAACGGATAATAATGGTTACGGTTTGTTACTCTCTATAGTAATTTAAAATGATGAGATTATTTTAAATTACAAATAATAATTAGTTGTCATTTAGATTCGAGTTTAATTTTGAGAAAAATTTAAATTCGTAATTTAAATTATGATAAGTAATTAATTTGTTATATTTTCTTATTGGAAAAGAAAATAATCCATAAAGGTTTTTGGTTAAAAATATAAATTCCTTATTTAGTAAGGATTAGGGTTTAAATTGTCATCATTTAAAAGAAGTTTTAAATAAATATTAATTAAAATCCTAGTTAACCAAAAACCCCTAGCAGACTTGTATATATAAGATATATACGTTTTTAATGTCTACTGGGGCATTTGAAAGGTCGTGTCTATTGGGGCATTTGAAGGGTCGTGTCTTTTGCCTTAAAAATAGATAAACAGAGAGTTGAAAACCATGGTTTTTTTATGAAAAATGGACTTGTTGAACTAGCATTCAAAAACTATTTTGGTGTCCATTCGTGTGTGGATACTTGTAGAGGGTGGTCATCTTTCTGAAGGTAGCACCTTTGAAGATCCGAGCAAATCTAACACAAGAACAGATGGATTATATACTGATCAACAAAAGGTAATATTTTTCGTTTATCCTTCTTTCGTTTTTATGAAACACATGTGATCCTTGATGGGTTATGGAATAGATTTATTTTGTTTCCGCTACCATTTTATTCCAATTAGATTGGGATTTTTCATTCCGTAATCCAACAGTGGTATCAGAGCCACTTGCGTTTTCATAAGAATCGAAACTGCCATGTTTAATTGTATGTATGAGATGTATATGATCTTGGCATGGTTTGCGTTCTTTATATATATATATGATATTAGTGTTTGCGTGAACGACATAGATAATAGGTTTTCTAATGTGTTAATTGATGAATCTGTTTCCTGTAAGGATTCGTTAATATGATTAAGAATCTGAATGGGATATTGCAATTAAAGTGTTTAATAACATGATATATATTTCGGTGTTGTCTTAATTAGATTAATACATGAACTGAATTCACATATCAATAAGGATTTATCAATTAATGTTTATGGTGGTGCAGATGTAAGCCTTAAATTTATTATAAGATCAATAAAATCAAATTTTAGGACGAAACTTTATTGTATCTCCAAATTTTAGGAACCACAGTACTACCTAATCAGAGCGCCTTATAAATTTAATTGGTTTTAAACAACACGCCTATTATTACATATTTTCTTTAATGCAATATGTATATGCTATATGATAACATGATATGTTTTGCATGGTGTGTTGCTTTGTATGGTGCATGGTATGGCCTTGTGACCAATATGATTGGCAGGTTTTTATTATTCTTTTACAAGGGTTGTAATTATTAAATATGACCTGTGTGCCATTTTGTTTCATTGTAATTTTTCTTTTACTGTTAGTAGTATTTGTTTATTAATTGTAATAAATCAAGAACACAAAGCAAGCCATTTGAAGTCATGCAATCCAACCATGGTGATGGAGGAGCTAGGTGTCTATGCACAAGATGATGGTCAAGTAGACATTATGGTGTTGCTCATTATTACCTAGGATTGACCATTGATCTTCATATTGGCTTATGAAGATCAATCTAGATAAGGCCATACTATGACACGTTTATTATATACATGTATGAGATGCTATGTATGATGATATCAATGAGTATGTGATACTAAATGCATGATGAAATATATCTAGATCCCTCACATAAAATTTTAAGTTGACATGCCATCCATATTTAAACACTTGTCAAGGCTTTTATCACCTTAATGTGGGTTCTACCAAAGTAGAAGTACATTAGGTTACATTAGTGAGACAAGATGGGTAATGGTGCTACCCATATGTTTAAAAATGGTTTAACTTAATTAGGTTATCAAAACGGTTTTGGGCCTAATGGCATGAGATGGGATTTAAACATACCGGGACATATGATGTCAAAATCCCATAAATTTCTAAGAGTTGCATGAGTTGCAATTGGTAAGAGTTACCTACCTAAAAAAACTTAATTTTAAGTGTCATGCCAAAGCTGACTTAAAGTTGAGTATAAATATGGATCTTAGCTCACTAAATTAATATGATTTATTATTGAGGGTTGTTAATTTAGTGGGAGTTTTTCATAATCAAAATACTTAACGAACTTTGCATTTATTGTAGATGGCCAACCATGATAACAATTCTACTATGTCACTGCGATCAATCCTTGCGAAGGACAAACTTACTGGGACTAACTTCCTTGACTGGTTTCGAAATTTGAGAATTGTTCTCAAGCAAGAAAGGAAGCTTTATGTCCTGATCAACCTCACCCTGAAGAACCAGCCGATAATGCTTCTAGAGCTGAAAAGAATGCTTATGAGAAGCATCATAATGACTCTATTGATGTTGCATGCTTGATGCTAGCTACCATGAGTTCTGAACTTCAGAAAGATTTGAAAACATGGAAACTTATGATATGATTGTCAATCTAAAGGAAATGTTCCAGCAACAAGCAAGGCAAGAAAGGTATGATACTACCAAGGCATTGCACTCTTGCAAAATGGCTGAGGGTGCTTCAGTTAGTGCTCATGTGTTGAAAATGAAAGGCTATATTGAGCACCTTGATAGGCTTGGATTTCCATTGAGCCAAGAGTTGGCAATAGATTTGATCCTAAATTCACTTCCTGATAGTTATGACCAGTTTATCATGAACTATAACATGAATGAAATGGACAAATCAATTTCTGAGCTGCATACGATGCTTAAAACTGCTGAACAGAATATTAAGTCCAAGCCTGGCCATGTTCTGATGGTTCAAAAGGGAAAGGGTTTTATGAAGAAAGGAAAAGGAAAGGGTAAGGGAAGGGCTGGAAAGTCCAATGCTCAACCCAAGCCCAATCCTAAACCCAAGGCTAAAGCCCCAAAGGAGGGTGTCTGTTTCTTTTGCAATGAACCTGGTCATTGGAAGAGAAACTGCAAGCTGTATTTGGAGGA
Source organism: Calamus simplicifolius (assembly GCA_900491605.1). NCBI lineage: Eukaryota > Viridiplantae > Streptophyta > Magnoliopsida > Arecales > Arecaceae > Calamus > Calamus simplicifolius. The sequence continues at coordinate 667,841 of UESW01004166.1, read as the reverse complement.
TCTAAAGAAGAAGAAGAAGACTGGTGAGACCGGTTCTTCAGGTATTTATGTTATAGAGATTAATTTTTCTCCTTCTAGTTCCTGGGTATTAGATACTGGATGTGGATCTCACATTTGCACAAATGTGCAGGGGCTTAAAAGGAGTAGACAACTGAAGAAGGGCGAAGTTGATCTTCGAGTAGGCAATGGAGCAAAAGTTGCTGCTTTAGCTGTAGGAAGTTACGAACTTTCTTTGCCCAGTGGCTTTTTAGTTTTGAACAATTGCTTTTATGTTCCTACAATGTGTAGGAATATTATTTCAGTTTCTTGTTTGGATAATGATGGTTTTTCTTTTATTATTAAGAATAATAATTGCTCCATTTATCATAAAGACATGTTCTATGCAAATGCTGAATTACTAGATGGTCTTTATGTTTTGAATCTTCAAAAATCCAACAATTCTTCTGTCTATAACATAACTACCAAGAAATTTAAGTCCAATGACTTAAATTCAACCTATTTTGGCATTGTCGACTTGGCCATATAAATGAGAAACGCATATCAAAACTCCATCAAGATGGACTTTTGAACTCATTTGATTTTGAATCATATGATACATGTGAATCTTGTCTATTAGGTAAGATGACAAAGGATCCCTTTACTGGACACAGTGAAAGGGCCAATGAATTATTGGGCCTAATACATATAGATGTATGTGGACCAGTAAGTTCAGATGCCAGAGGAGGTTACAAGTACTTCATTACATTTACTGATGACTTCAGTAGATATGGTTATGTCTACTTGATGAGACACAAATCTGAATCATTTGAAATGTTCAAATCTTTTCAAAATAAAGTACAAAACCAACTTGGTAAGACAATCAAGGCACTTCGATCTGATCGAGGTGGAGAATATTTGAGCCGAGATTTTTATGACCATCTTAGAAGTTGTGAATCATTCCACAACTAACTCCTCCTGGAACACCACAATGGAATGGTGTGTCTGAAAGAAGGAATCGAACTTTATTAGATATGGTTCGATCTATGATGAGTCTAACGGATCTTCCACTTACCTTTTGGGGTTATGCACTTGAAACAGTTGCGTTCACACTAAATCGAGTTCTAACCAAAGCGGTTGAAAAGACACCATATGAGATGTGGACTGGTAAAAAGCCTAGTTTGTCTTTTCTTAAGATTTGGGGTTGTGAAGCTTATGTAAAACGTCAAGTTTCAAATAAGCTGGAACCCAAGTCTGACAAATATTTTTTTGTGGGTATCCTAAAGAGACTAAAGGATACTACTTTTACAATCCCATTGAGAACAAAGTATTTGTTGCTCGGAATGGTGTCTTTCTAGAAAGGAATTTATTTCTAAAGGAACCAATGGAGCAAGGTACAACTCGAAGAAATTCGAGAACCACAAGATAACATTGAACCGCATGTGGATGCTCAAAGTCAACAAACCATTGTTGACACAACACCTGTAGCACAAAAATTACGTAGATCTGATAGGATACGTCATGAGCCCGAGAGATATGGATTTCTTATGACTGATAATCATGATGTATTGTTAGTGGATCAAAATGAACCTACTACCTATCAAGAGGCTATGTTAGATCCAGACTCTGAGAAATGGTTAGAGGCCATGAAGTCTGAAATCCAATCCATGTATGATAATCAGGTATGGACCTTGATTGAGCCACCTGAAGGTACAAAGACCATTGGGTGCAAATGGGTTTTCAAAAAGAAAACTGACATGGATGGTAAAGTGCATACTTACAAAGCAAGGCTAGTTGCAAAAGGTTTCAAACAAACTCATGGTATAGACTATGATGAAACTTTTTCACCTGTAGCCATGCTTAAGTCTATTAGAATTCTCATTGCCATTGCTGCATATTATGACTATGAGATTTGGCAAATGGATGTTAAAACTGTTTCTTAATGGAAACTTACTTGAGGATGTGTACATGACATAACCTGAGGGTTTTGTACAACCTGTGAATTCTAGTAAAGTATGCAAGCTTCAATGATCCATTTATGGTTTGAAGCAGGCTTCTCGGAGTTGGAATCTTCGTTTTGATGAATCAGTCAAAGAGTTTGGATTTATCAAAAATGAAGATGAACCTTGTGTTTACAAGAAAGTTAGTGGGAGCACCATTGTATTTCTGGTCTTATATGTTGATGGCATTTTACTCATTGGGAATGATATCCCTACCTTGCAGAGTGTCAAGTCTTGGTTAGGGAAATGTTTCTCAATGAAAGACTTAGGCGAAGCTGCCTATATCCTAGGGATAAAGATCTATAGAGATAGATCTAAGAGGCTGATTGGTCTAAGTCAAAGTACTTACATAGACAAAGTACTGAAAAGGTTCAGTATGCAAGATTCCAAGAGAGGATACTTGCCTATGTCTCATGGTATTACACTTAGCAAATCTCAGTGTCCTAATACAAAAGATGAGCGAGAGCGCATGAGTAAGATTCCTTATGCTTCAGCAATAGGATCTATCATGTATGCTATGTTGTGCACTAGACCAGATGTCTCTTATGCTTTAAGCATAACGAGTAGATACCAGTCAGATCCCGGTGAGAGTCACTGGATGGCTGTCAAGAACATTCTTAAGTATCTGAGAAGATCTAAAGATGTGTTCTTGGTATATGGCGGATTGGAAGATGATCTGGTTGTAAGTGGTTACACAGATGCAAGCTTTCAATCTGACAAAGATGATTTCGATCGCAGTCAGGATATGTGTTTTGTTTAAATGGTGGTGTTGTTAGCTCGAAAAGTTCGAAGCAAAGCACTGTTGCTGATTCTACAACTGAAGCTGAATACATAGCAGCATCTGATGCAGCAAAGGAAGCAGTTTGGATCAAGAAGTTCATTACTGACCTTGGAGTGGTTCCTAGCATCACAAATCATGTTGATGTTCATTGTGACAATAATGGTGCTATCGCACAAGCAAAGGAACCTAGGTCACATCAGCGATCCAAACACATTCTTAGGCGTTATCATCTCATTCGAGAAATCATTGAGAGAGGTGATAAAAAATATGCAGAGTTCCAACAGATGACAATGTTGCTGATCCATTGACTAAGCCTCTACCACAAGCAAAGCATGATCGTCATGCTAGGTTCATAGGTATTAGATACATTGATGAGTGGGCCTAGTGCAAGTGGGAGATTGTTAGTAATAGTGCCCTAGGCCTATTGTATGGACATGGTATTTTGAATATTTATGAGCATTTACTATTATCATAATTTGCATGTTTATTATATAATAATGTCCTTGAATAATATTATTAATTATTCTAAATGTCCATAATCGGTTATTGTTGTGGGAATTAGTTAGTATGAAATTTGATTGATATTCATGGGATGAATATGTGTATGAGATACAAATCAAATTTATATGTATTTGTTGAGAACAAATATTGGACAAGACCCACCTTGAGATTAATACATGGATCAAAGTCATAAGTTAATCTCTAGTAATTGTGTCATTAAATCCTTAGACTTGAGATTGCTATAGTTCTCAACATGAGGAATATTATGTTTTGACATAATCAAACGTTGTCTTTAACCGGATGATTATAAAGATTATGCTTGAACATAATACGAATCATGTAGTGAGATATGAGTGATTAAGATGGAATTTGTCCCTCTTATTATAAGAGAGATATCTCTGGGCCCCTCGATGATTGAGACTGAGAAATGCATGGCCGTGCTCAAATGAATTGATGGAGATCAATATCATTTTTAGTCAGTCTAATTGGGTTTCGAGAAATTAAAGATAGAGCGATATAAGGTTGATTTTTTCCATGCCTTATATTCTATCAAGATATCATGTGGCAAAAGGATTATGTCATTAGCTACTTTAAGGTTATCTCGGAACGTGAGCTTTTCATTTAACTTGGGTAGTCATAATGTCTTGCTAGAGGCCGCTTATGACTTGTAGGATCAAAATGATTTAGGCCTACTGCCAACGTTAATTGAACCTATAGGGTCGCACACTAAGAACGGACAATAATGGTTACGGTTTGTTACTCTCTATAGTAATTTAAAATGATGAGATTATTTTAAATTACAAATAATAATTAGTTGTCATTTAGATTCGAGTTTAATTTTGAGAAAATTTAAATTCGTAATTTAAATTATGACAAGTAATTAATTTATTATATTTTCTTATTGGAAAAGGAAATAATCCATAAAGGTTTTTGGTTAAAAATATAAATTCCTTATTTGGTAAGGATTAGGATTTAAATTGTCATCATTTAAAAGGAGTTTTAAATAAATATTAATTAAAATCCTAGTTAACCAAAAACCCCTAGCAGACTTGTATATATATGATATATACGTTTTAATGTCTATTGGGGCATTTGAAAGGTCGTGTCTATTGGGGCATTTGAAGGGTCGTGTCTTTTGCCTTAAAAATAGATAAACAGAGAGTTAGAAACCATGGTTCGTTTTTGTGAAAAATGGACTTGTTGAACTAGCATTCAAAAACTATTTTGGTGTCCGTTCGTGTGTAGATACTTGTAGAGGGTGGTCGTCTTTCTGAAGGCAACACCTTTGAAGATCCGAGCAAATCTAACACAAGAATAGACGGATTATATACCGATCAACAAAAGGTAATGTTTTTCGTTTATCCTTCTTTTGTTTTTATGAAACAAATGTGATCCTTGGTGGGTTATGGAATAGATTTATTTTGTTTCCGTTGCCATTTTATTCCAATTAGATTGGGATTTTCATTCCGTAATCCAACAAGCTGAGAGGTGTTGGGGCTAGTAGTGGGAGGTGAGGATAGAGGGCTTTGACTGTCGACTCTACCTACCCCCTCTCTTTTTCCCTTTGATGCACCCAAAGTCAAACCGAGCCTAGGACCTCCTACGGATTCTGTTCCAGCTACTCTCAAATTTTGGCACTGGTACCTCCCACCTTCAATCGACATAGTTTTTGGGGGACAGTTCGTCAACTCAGCAGAAGAAGATAAATTTCTTCAAAGAAAAAGCTCTCAAGCCTATAATCGACATCGACACCAATTACGACGTAAAGGCAGAAAGCTACGAAAGCTAGGTATACTATACTTTAAGAAAAAGTTTCTTTTCATTCAACTTCTCAATAACCACTCGAGCCGGCCGAGCAACCCCCGGTAGTTTCTCGTTGGCTCCATGATCATAAGGACACCCTGGATCAGTACGAAAACCTTCGAGGTGGTTCAAGTCCTATGGTCTCGATGGCCCCGAATCAAACTCCCGGGCTAGCCAAGCAACCCCGAGGTATTTTCAAAATGACCTTGGTGCCCCGCAATCATAAGGACACCCCCGGACCGGTGCAAGAAACCTTCGAGATGGTTCAAGTCCTATGGTTCCGGTGGCCCCGAGTTAATGCCTGGGCCGGCCGAAAACCCCCAAGATGGTTTTATTTTAGCCCTAGTGGCCTTATATCTGCCTCAGCGGCATCATTATAACCTCAATGGTTTTATTGCAGCCTCAACGGCTTTATCAACCTCAGCGGCTAGCAGCCAACATTGGCCAATTAGAAGTCCCAAGTTAGCTCATAGCGGAAGAGATCAACCCCAGCTCACAGTTGATGGGCATCCATTTTCAGATAGGGATGGCAACGGCTCGAGGATAGACCGAGGCAGTCTATACCGGTACCCATCCCGTTAGGAGAAACATCCTCGTTCCCTGCCCCGTTAAGCTGTTATAGTTAACGGGGCGGGGACGGAGATACCCAACCGGGATACCCGTTTGCCTGTTTATATAAAAAATAAAATTATTTTATTAAATTTATAATTTATTAAAAATTAAAAAAATAAAATTAATTAGGATAAGATAGAATAAACCCCAATAACCAATCGTTGATATTGATACATCTAACACATTAGCTTTAACATCGTAACAAAAGAATACATTCAAATTTCAAAATAAAAATAAAGAGATATCTTTCTTCAGAAATAAAAGAAAGAGATGAGTGTACCAGAGAAAAAAAAGGTGTTGGAGGGCGTCGATGGAGCGTCGATGAGGCAGCGATTGAAGACGATGGAGTAGATTCAGAACTTCAGAGTTCAGATCAGCGATTGGAGATGATGGAGTAGGTTCAGACTTCAGAACTTTATATTGGCTGCGTGAAAGAGGAAGAGCAAGAGACAGTGCGTGAAAGAAGGCAGAGCAAGAGTCATTGAGTCATTATATAAAGCTATCAGGGATGGGGATGGATAAACGGGATGGGACAGAGAATATCATCCCCGGACCATTTACCCGTTTAGCCATTAACGAAAAATCCTTGTTACCCATTAAGCCGTTTAAAACGGAGATTCCCCGACCCTTTAAAAATGGTACCGACCGGGTAAATGGGGAAATGGAAAAAAAATGTCATCCCTATTTTCAGACTCCGTGTTGAGAGAGGATTGCTAGCTGCCCTCAGCTAGTCAAAGAGAGCATGCAGATGTCCACACAAGTTAGCAAAAAAAAAAAAGGAAAAAGAAAAGAAAAGCAAGAGATAAGTGCAAAGGTAAAAAGATCTACACTCCTTTAGCTTGGCCGTTGCAAGGCCCACAAGCTCAAGGAGTATGGGGGGCATTGATGGGGCTAGTTGACCCCATGGGCAATAATGATAGCAATTTCTAGACGGCCTTCTCTCAAGAAGGTTTTCCTGGGCGGCCTTCCTAGGCGGCCATTCTTGGCGGCCTTCTTGAACGGCTCAATTTCTAGATGGCCTCTTCTCAAGACGATTTTTCTGGGTGGCCTTTCTAGACGGCCTCCTCAAGTCAGCCTCCGATTTTTAAGTTGGCTGTGATCTTTTTCTACTCAACTTCTCTGCAGCCATGTTATATCTCTTGCACCAAGGCATTTATGGTCTTATAACAGCAACACACATCCCACTATATGCTTGCTCGCATTTATTGCCTTATTCCCTCCATATGCTTAGGCATTTATGGCTATCATGTTGGCCCCCTTGGTCCCATGCATAAGAAAGATGGCGTAGGAGGCAAAGAAGGCTTACATATGTAGGAATCTATGTGGGGAGCGGTATAAGATAATCAAGTGGCCACCCACCTTTAACGGGATAGCGCATGTAGCTCTGACATGCACTAAGAAGCAAGCAACTTCATAAAGGCCTTGACAAGTGGTAGCACCTCAGGTCTCACAGAAATCAACCCTGACATCCCATCCAAGTCATCATTCATTATGATGTCTGAACCACTCAGACCAAATAAGCTCCAAAAGTCATGGTCCATCATGAGGCTCCATGTAACTCATTTCTTCACTAGATGACAAGGCTCCAAACTTCTCAGGCAAGCCACATAAAGTCTAAAGATGAATAAATTGGGTAAGAGGGACCTCCGACCAGGTAACCCAAAGAACCAACACCCACAACAACATACGCTCATTCTTGCTCACAGAGAGCTCTTCTCTAAGCTCTCTTTCTTTTTCTTTGAGCTTCCTAAGCTCACGGCTGTTGCTCAGAGCACTGACTTGAGCATCGAAGGGTCTCCACCGGAGAAGGCAATCAGACGCTGTGGACATACGAAGAGGGTGATCTGGCAACAACAGCAGTAGTCCTAAATCATGTCAAACCTCTAAACTCATCATCCAATGCATATCACCAACGGCTTTAGATGGCAAATTAACTTAGATAGAGAATCAAGAACCAATATGTTCTTTATTTCTTAAAAATATATAATATCATTTTTATATAAATATGATTTAATATTATAAGCGTTGATAGTAAGCCTAAATAAGGAGAGCAGCCGGGAAGATGCATCTTTGGCGTGGTTTTTGATGATGCCCGATCATTGGTAGCAAACGTCTGAGGGCTCTGTAAAGTTGTTGATGAAACTATCCCCCGAAGAGAGACCTGCAAAAAGTCCCAGGGCCGGAGGTCGCTCTGGCGGGAACCCTCCAACGGGCAAGTCAACGATCGAAGTCACAGTCATAAGCTTGAGAAAGCTCGTCAGGAAAGGGCTCAGAGATTGAGATGTTCTCTGAGTGTTTTTGAATGTGTTAAGTGTCTTGCCTTGCTCAGGATCCCTTGATTTTTGTCTTGGGACCAGCCACGTGGATTTCATGAAGAAGAATGTCTGCTAAACTCATGGTGATTACGTGAGTTTAGACGGTTGATGGGCCTAGTCCCATCGGGTGCGTGGGTCAGGTGGTTGGTGGGCCTTGGTCCCATCAGGTGTGTGGGTCATATGGTTGGTATGCTCGGCTCACGTGGAGAGCCATATAGGCATTTCGGAAAGGGCGGACCGCCACGAGCCCACCTTGGAGAAGCGTAGACTGCTGAAGAGTTGGGCCGCTTTGGAGAGGAGGGGCCACTGAGATTGCCTTGGATGAGCGGGGACTGCTGAAGAGTAGGGTCGCTTTGGAGAGGGAGGGCCACCTTAGAGAAGCAGGGGCTATCGAGGCTATCTTGAAGAAGCGGAAGCCATCAAGGCCGCCTTAAAGAGAAGGGCCGTCAAAGGCCGCTTTGGAGAAATGCGGGGCCATCGAGGCCGCCTTGGAAGCGGAGCCATCAAGGCCGCCTTGGAGAGAAGGAGCTGCCGAGAACCACCTCGAAGAAATGTAGAGGTCGTCGAGGTCCCTGAAGGAGCGGAGTTACCGAAGGTCATCTTGGAGAAGCAAGGCTACCGAGGACTGACTTAAAGAAGCGGAGCGCTTTGATTTCTGCCGTCAATTAACCTTGCCGGTAGCGCTTGCCACATCATTCGAGCAGTAGTTCCCTTCATCAATATAACTTGCCGCTCTTCTCTTAGGTCAGGTTGTCGCTTACCAAGAGAATAATTATCGGCGCTCTAGCCGTAGCGTACACGGAGAAACGTGATCGGAACGTCGTCGCCTTCGTGTTCCTTTGTCACCTTCTCCTCGGAATGAACCGCATTCGTTGTTGTCTTGATTCCCTGTCCGTTCCTTTATTTACTCATTCAAAGGAGTATGCCTGACTCTTCCATCAAAAGCCATTTTATATGTCTCCTCTTTGCGTCCATTTCAAGGCAGGACTTGTCTTGGGGGACGTTTGAGGCCCTGTTCAAACGCACGCATATTTCGTGCTCGCTATAACTTCCTTGTGACCTGCTGCTAGACCATTGATAGAGGAAATTAATATGCTTCGGTCCATTGGACGTGGTCAAGCGATTGCGAAACGTGGGTCTCTGAGGAGGGGCGCCGATCTCTTGCGCTGCAGCCTCTGTTTCTTATTTTACTTACAGTAGTTTTAAGTTCATTGGGAAAGTTAGCTGAAGAGAAATTTGTCAGAGGCTTCGGCATCCACCACCTTACGCTAAATGTATACTATATTTGAAATCAATTGTTCTAAAAAAAATAATAATAATAAAGAGAAAATTTCATAGGTTGTTTTTTTAATGATTCATTATTAAAATAGTATGTTACTTTTATTTCTTTTTCTTTTACCTTAACTTTCTTCGTTTCAAGCTATGTTGGCCACAAGCAACCCAAGACGTTGAATCAAGTGGAGTTAGAATTACAACATTCATTGAAGACAACTTCCGTTCAGTTTAAGTGATGACCTACAACCGCCATTTATGACTGCAATGCAACCTGCTTTCATTTGGAGCGTAACATGGATTGCAGCTATGGACCAGCATTCCAGGGAATTATATGTATGTGACCATAAGGTTTATAACCAAATCACTCTTACTGATTTAAAATGCAATTTAGTTCTCTCCTTCTCTGAAAACTGATCGATAATCTCATTTCCACATTGCCTATTTGCATGTAGTAGCAACCTTTAAAGGACCTCAACATTGAGACTGAAATTTGAAATGCCCTGTTTGGAAAACAGAGGCCACAAATATTTGTGATGAATAATGGCATCACCCCCACTGGATTTCTTATTTTCTGGTGAAAGTTGTTTATTTCAAAGCTTCTTTGTGGGTGTGCATTGCTTATTAACATTTCAATCAAATTAGTAACATAAAATAAATAAGGCAAACGAACAAAGGCTTACTACATTCAGTGGCATCTCACATGTCAAAAATCTTTTAGGCAATGCAGCAATCCTCACTGCCCCTCATATGAAAATTATGGGGTATAGGTCCCAAAAATTGTTTGTGATGTGCTATGCGCAATTGTATCTTTAATGGATGGCTCTTTTCTCATCCTTCCAAAATGGAGGGTTCCTATCTTAGCAGTGGCCGGGGAGAGGTATTTTCATGACAAAATTTTCCTCCCAATAAAGCTCTATAGAATTTCTCAGCATTCGAGGGAGAGAGGGCATCTGCCCATGCACCCCAACTATTTCAATGTACATGAAGATGCTAAGGTTTTCTCTTCATGAAAATCATATTAAAAAGTTAATGACTAAATTGGCAAAGTCAAAATTACTCGAGAGGTTCATTTGCAATTAGTTTTAAATTTTTATTTGTGGATTAAAATGTCAATTTCCTTCTTTGAATTAACTAAGTCAAAGTCCAACACTCCAAACAGAATTCCTGATATGCTCCCCACTCTATTGATATTCACTTATGCTCTGTTTGGATGGAGAGAAAAGTGGGAGGAAAGAAAATGGAAAGAAAAGAAAATTAAAGAGAAAATATTTTTTCTTTTTCTGTTTAGATGAGTAAGAGGAAAATAGAGAGGAAAAAAAGTTAATAATTTATTATTTTTTTTGGAAGGATCAATATTCATTCTTTCTTCTATTTTTTCTCCTAGTTTTCTTTCATTCCTAGTTTTCTCTCAATCCAAATAGAGGATTTATGACCAATTAATATGTAGTAGTTTTCCGCGGAAATTGTGATCAAATGGCAAATATCTTGCGAGATATATGGTGTCATCTGACAGCGGAATAGAAGTTAAACACGCCTTGCAACATGAGAACTTCTTTTCACCTCCTCCATCAATCAGAACCCACACTCATCCATCAACAGTAATTATTTTTAAAGAAATTATCATAAAAGATCAAAACAATTCATTCTATAAAGAGAATCGAAGGAAAGGATGAAAAACTACATACACAAGTGTTTCCTTTCTTTCTTCCATTCTATATGGCAGGCATGAGCTGACTTCTGTTAAGAGAATGAAGGATTCTCAACTCTTAACACATCAGTCACAACAACAGAATTCTTACAGACTCAGAACAAAATCCTAATACCCTTCACAAAATGAATGTTAGAACTACACATATATCAGGCAGCTTCACCACCAATATCTCAAGAATTCAAGAGCTGGCAGGACAGAACATCCATTGGTCCTAGCTCAGTGCATGATCAAAGGTCGTCAGTCCGCTGCAATTCGAGTTTAAGCTCAGGCTAGGCTTCGAGATCTGTGGTCCTAAACCAAGCCAATGCTGGCTCTCCTCCTGTTTCACATGAGCAACCACTTCTGAAGAGCCATTTACTTGATATGGTGCCTTAGCATTGATCCTGAGAAATTTTAAAGAATTTGTATGTGAGATCGATAGAATAATAGCACTATGAACTTCCATAAAAAAGCAAGCCACCACATTTTCCATGAAGCAAATTGTGGAGGAAGGATTACCTACCGATCCTTTCTTTTCTCAAGGAATCGATGGAGGGATGCCCTTCTTGCTATGGGGAGATCTGTTGTCATACAAATGGAACAAAGATTAGCATCCTTACCATATACTTGCTAAGCTTATTAGCTAATACCACTATAAACGAGCATCTTGTCACAAAGAGAGATTTTTGCTTACCAGAAACATGAGGTTGGACCGGGTTTTGGACATGAGATTGAGCCACTGAAGACGGGTTGGTAGGGGTGGGCACTGACACAGGACCATGCGGGTGGTCCAACGCTGCAGTGGCTTGAGAGGAGGGAGGAACAAAGCCAAAGTTTTGAGCCTTGGAGCTCCCCTTGCTCGCCACCTGCATCAGATCCTTGGCCTTCTCGGCCGGAAAATTGTCAAACACCAACACTTTCCCACCATAAAAGATGGTCAGCTGAGCTTTCTTTGGCTCCCTGCAGAACATCCATGAGGATTATTAGACTGATATTTTCCACTTTGGCGTGATCAACATCCAGTAGAGAAGAAATAAATCTCATATTCCGTTAATAGTTTCACTTTTTTTTTTCCCCCCCTTCCCCCTCCACCATTAAAGCTTTTACTGCAAAACATTGGCATCTTCTCCAAATTTATTTCTTGCTTTGAAGGTTTTTTTTTTTTTTTTTTGGTGTGCACTAAATACGAAGTAAAACTTTGAGGGGCTCGGGTGGAAATATAACATGGCCAAGGAGTTTAATGTAAAAGGATATTATAGATATACAATGGGTGATATTGATGAGATTTTAGAGAAGAGAGGGATCGGCTCGGAGTTCAAACCTGGCATCCGATGCCTTGCGGCCGTCGTCGCCGAAGCCGGCGCGCTGGGGAAACAGGTCCATGGCGGCGTTTCCACAGGAAACGTCGTCGTCGCCGGCCGCTTCACCCTCTCCGTTACCCCACATGACCGCGGCCGGCATGAAGCTCATCGTGGTCGGCGGCCGAAACGCGTCTGGTTTGCCTGCAAAGAAAAAATCCAAAAGAAGAGAGAAATCATCAGCAGCGGGACACGGCGGTTTTCATCGGAATCTACGGTCGATATCAAACGATTCAATGATCGATCCTTTTCTTCACAATCGAGCATACCAAAAAATCGAGAAAATTATTGAAAAAAAAATATATCACACTAACCCAGATCAATCGTAACTTCACACCAAAAAAAAAAAAAAAATGTAAAAAAGGCAGCGAAAAAGAAAGAAATAAAACCTTTGGCGGTTTCTTGAGGGCGAGGAGCCATGCCGAGGCCGAGATCAGCGATGCTTCCCTTCTCTTTGATGTATTGGCTCAGACGGCTGCAAGTAACCGCAAAGTTGGACTTCGCCCCCGATCTCCCCTCGAGTTTCACTCCCATCTCCGCCATCTCCCTCGCCGGCGATCCCAATAACAAACAAATCCCTCCAAACCCGATCGAAGCTCTTCTCCTTCCTGCCGTCGATTCGATTCGCCTCTTCCGCTTTCCCTTCCTCCCAAGCCTCGCCTATCCTTTTATTGATCTCGGCCTGCGACCGGGCATTTTTAACACGTGATTCACGAGACCAAGTAAAGATTAAAGAAGTTTTAAAAAAAGTCGTCATTAAAGCGTCTTTGTTGGGGGCGGTCACATCAAACGAGAATAAAATAATATATTATATTTAAAAACGAAGAATCTTTTTTTATTATTATTTTATTTCAAATCATAAATAATGTTGGCCGTTTCGGCCTTCGTGACCGTCGGCGTTGACGAAACCACGTGGTGGAAAACGAAACAAGGAAGCGCTGTGGAAACGGGATGAGGCTTGGATGGCCAGGCGGGCGCATGGATCGGACGGTTGGGAACGATTGCTTCGGATGGCCGCGTTGCTGTGGAGCGGGGCACTGTTCTTAAGGTGATGTGCATAGAAATTGAATATGCGGGAGATAGATCGACCATTAATTTTGCCGATTTGTTGATTTGATTCCATCTGTTCCGTTATTTCGTCGTAGCCACGTGCGGGTGAGCGCACCGTGTTGCCTGCATTAACCGTGAATGATGGGCCATGCGTACGTTTTTTAAGGGGATTTCTTAAAATTGGGGACGTGGCACTCCGTTCATGCGTTCCATTTGGTGGAGGTATACACGAGAGTGGAAGAATGGACGCGTGTCGGATATATGGCAAGCAAGTTGGCGCTTATGCTCTGGGATTCCGTCGCGTAGGTCTTGCTCTCTCCCATGTAGTATTTTTATTTTTAAATATAAATTTAAGGGTTCCGAAAATAAACCTCAAGCATAAATTTCCTTTTGACCCTTTATATATATATATATATATATATAGCATAATATGATGATTTAATTCTTGTTACGTTGTAGTTAGCACAAAATAAAAGTTAATATACTTTTATTTTTATAATAAATATTTATATATAAAGTTTTTTTAGTAGGCTACATAGAAAATATTGTATTTATTGAGTTTTTAAAAATAAAAAAAATCCATCATTATTTCATCTTGAGTGTTATTTGATGAGGATTAGCGTGAACCAACCATTTTATCTTCATTTGGATTAAGGTATTGCCATTTGTCAATTTCAATTGAATGATTTATTATTATATTGTGACCATTGGTTGCTCAATGTAACCATCAATTAGACAAAGTCTCAAGATCAAGAAACTAATTCAATAAAAAAAAATATAAATTTAAAAATAATTAACAACATATATATTATAGAAATCTGCGAGTAACTTCTTAAGAGTGGATACATGTCATTTTCAATCTATTTTATCTTCTTTAAAAAAATTTAGGACTTTTGGGTTATTCCAAGCTTTTATTTGTTAATAATTCCTGCATTCAAAACTAACCTGAAGCAGAATCAAACGAACATCTTTTTATCCAAGTGGCAAAGGATGATATCACTCAAATGGACATCAAGCAACCACTCTATATAACAAATTTGACTTCTAGAATGGCACACAATACATTTGACCATAGATGCAACGGATGTTCTAAATTTGATGGATTTTTTTTTTTTTTTTGGTGAACGGAAGTAGTTATGCTAACGTTATCACAAGGCCTCTTAATTGCCTCATTCATAACATAAAAATAAAAAGAATAATGAAGAAGAATAGAGAGCTATATATATGCGTTGGTTTCACCCATTAAGATGCTTAAATGCTAGGCCATCAATTAGCATTTAATCCAAAGAGCATCTTGATTGCAAAACATAGAGACTTACGGCATTATTTTATTTAGTGAAGTAAGTCTATGGTTTCTTGTTAGAATAAAACTTTAAGCTCTTCTAAGGAACACAAGCAGCAAATAAACACACCTGATTATAAGCATGCTGCATGTCAAATTAGAAACAAAATTAGCAATCCTCAATGGATGCAACGTGTGATCTATTTCATTGGTGACGGTCTTTAAGCATATCGATGCACTTACGATAGTTCAAAGAGCCTTTCAAACATTTTACGTATGCTAACATATGTAAATATATATATATATATATATATACAAATGATACAATAAATCTTCTTTTAGATCTCTAAAGATTGAAGGCATCGGGTTAGAGATTGCCTAAATGTGAATCATTGTTCAAGCTATCTTGGAGTAAGTTGTCGGAAATCCGTTTGCGTGCGTGACTGATTGATTGAGACCTTTCCTTTATGGCAGGTAACCAAAATTGATCACACTCATTTCGGCTGTCCATCTATGTGGCATGCCATGATTTAAACAAGTAAGCCATATGATGGCCTGCAGAGAGTTTCAAAAAAGAAGCTCGTGGAAGACTTTGGCTGTTAAAGAAAATTATCATATTCTTATCCGGAGGACTTTATGCTAACAGATATCGTAGATGACTCAAATTTGTCTTTGAAAATTATTCTTTAATGACTTTTGTGCTAACTTGAGCATTATTGAGTTTCGCTTGGAGAATATGCTTGATCCTCTTCAAACCTGTTTTTTTTTTTTTTTTTTTTTTTTTTTTTTTTGTGTGTGTCAATCTTTCATCTTGATGACCCATGCTCTATTAGGAGATTTTCTATATGAGAAATTTTTTTTAAAAAATTATGGTGGAGTTTGGAAAGGATCAAAATTTCTTGTGATGTCTAAATATTATTATTCAGCAATTGGTGGGGGAGATAAATTGACATTTGATGAGGCTGTTTGGCATTTGTGTGGTCAGCACATGTGGCTTCTAGCCCAAAATTTCAATTATAAAAACATTTTAAAATTGCAGTCTCCTTTGAAACGTGGTATAAGTTGACAAATTGATTATAGATCGTTATAAAATCTTGTTTCCATTGAACTAAATGTTGGTCTCATACGTTGTCATAATTAATTGAAATAAGAAAGGATGCTTTTTAACTCTCTAACTTCATCAACTCCATTGATATCATGTACTTCCATCTTGCATTGAATTCCATCCACCAACAAGATCAGTTAAATTACATAGCTCTGTGGTTGTCCTTTTTTTTTTTTACTTTATTTTTCACGAACAACGCTATACTGAAGCCGGTCACGAACATCACATGGACGAAATCTTAATCAGAGAATCTCGTTTGAGCTGGCGATGCTCCAAAGCTGCTGGGCTACAGCGTGAGAGAAAGGGAGAGGAGCGAATAAAACCAAGGGGAAGAGGATGATCGCAACGCAACGCCGCTTAATTTTCCAGGCACGCTTGTGGTGTTGGGGACCACGCGTTTTCTCGAGGCCTAATCTAAAAGAACGCGCTTGTTGTCTGGCCGATGACTCCCTGCTTCGATCTGCATCGGACGGCTGGGATGCGAGAAGCGTTGCGTTTGTTTCGCCCACGCATTTGAAAAAATAAAAACGCTTGGTGTCGAAGAAGAGTTCCCCGTTTTCCGACCTCTTCTCTTCTCCATCAGCGATTCAACGCGGATACGGTGATTCCACCGCGTGATCCATCCATGCTTTTTCTTTTCCTCGCCCTGATTGCTGCCAAGTCCACATTGAATGTAGATAACTCACGGACTCCTTTTGTAATTTTTATTTCTTATTTTTGTATTTAATATATGCACAATTCCTCTTCTCTGTCTCTCGGCATTTGCATAGAACTTATGTTTTTTTTTTTTAAATAAAAAAATAAAAAAGTGGCAGTGCTAATGTGGTATAATTGTTGTCTCGTGATGCCAGGAGAATCAGCGATCTCGTGAATCTTGTGAGCCTCGTTGTGTGACGGGCTGACGGCTGTCTTTAATGCAAACAAAACTGTTTTGACTGCAAGTCGCACGGAGCATCAAATCTGTTCTAAACCCTCAAGTTATTTATCAGTCAGTTACCGTTGGAACTTGGAAATAGTTTCCAAGATTCTGCCAAGCGAGTCTATGTGACATATCTGATGAATAACTGCGACCAAACAAGACTTTATATATATATATATATATATATATATATCACAAATTCACCTAATCTGCAACCTTTAGAATATGTATTATAAATTGATACAGAGTAAAAGTGTCGTTGCATCAACATCCATGTATATGGTAAAAGGGCTAAAGCCATCTTTGATTTCTGACTCCTTAACTATCATGCTTGAAAAAAAATAAACTGCTATATGATATGGCTGATGAAGCCGCATATGAGTTAATGGTGAAAATTGAGATAGCCCCAGCCTCCGAAGCGGTTTTATCTTCGAAAGCGGCCCCAACTACCAAGGCGGCCTTATCTCCAGACTCAGTCCTAAACTTCAAAGTTGATTATAGTCGGTCTCCGCACCGATTCGGCCCCAAGGCAGCCTCATCTTCGAAAGCGGCCCCAACTTCCAAGACGCCTCGTCTTTGGACTCGGCCCTAGTCGGCCTTGGCCTCCAGAATCGGTCTCAACACCGACTCGACCTAGAGTCGGCCCTAGCATCGACGCCGAAGTCGGCCCAGTTGGTCTCTTCATCAACTCCAGAGTTAACACCGATGCCATCATTGGTCTCGACGCCAACACCAGAGTCGGTCTTCGAACATCGGCAAGGCCAAGTTATCTTAGTACATCGTTAGGATCGATCCTCATCCCTTCAATGTAAGCATCATTGCTGCCTCAAACCATGCCGGATATCTCTGAGGATAAACCCTCATGATCGTAAGGATCGCAGAATGAGCTTTCCAAAACAGAAACAAGAGCCAAATATAACACTCCGTCCATGATCAACGGGATTTCAAATTCCTGATAAGCGCTCGTCAGCTTCATCAACTATTGATCCCTGTAACTGTTGGGATTCCGGCCTTATCGGATGCCAACTCCCTAAAACATGCTCAAAAAATCAGGTAACAACTCACCTTCTTGGCAGCATACAAATACCAAGTCTCAGGACCCCTCAGATATGCTCTCGAAGGCAATCTAAGCCCAAAAAGAACTCTAGCAAAGGTCATTGTTCCTAAAAAATCATCTCAAGAAGGAAGATCCTTATGTTGGAGCCTTCTTTTCTCATCTGTTTGCTCAAAATCTTCACTAACTTGGGCAACGG
This sequence comes from Calamus simplicifolius, assembly GCA_900491605.1. NCBI lineage: Eukaryota > Viridiplantae > Streptophyta > Magnoliopsida > Arecales > Arecaceae > Calamus > Calamus simplicifolius. The sequence goes on along the minus strand of UESW01004166.1, from coordinate 649,921 downwards.
AGGGTCTTTCGTAGGGACCATCCCCTGTATTCCTGCGTGAGAACTGCCTTGCAGGTCCACCCAGACGGAAGAGCGATACTCAGATCATGACGTGTGCCGCTACTAAGCCAAAGAACGGATTTTCGCAGCAACAGATTGGCGCTAGAGGAAGGGCCTCAAGTCCTGTTAAACTTATAATCAAGGAGACAAGGTTCCTAACAAGAAGGATGATTCCTCAATGGCCAACCGTACGAGAGCAATCACAAATGCTCTTGATTAAGGCACCTCTCAAAGGTCTGATCCCACAAACAATATGATGCCCTCGCAGCCATCACCGATCGAAGTTCCTCTACCGCCAGCAGCCTCGGTCACACAGGACTAGTTTGCCATGCTGGTCTAACTAGTTTAAGCCCTGCTACAACTGGTGCAGGGGCTTTTTGGGGGTCTTCGTCCTGCTGTACCCACTCAGCAGCTTCCTAGTGGAACAGTCACTCCGGTCCTACTGATGGTCCCTCCGTCCAATCCACTGGAAGCCACCAGCCTCCTGCGACAGCCCAGCTATAAAGAAGTTGAACCGATACTGTAAAGAAAGGAGATAGGAGCCTACCCAAATCTTGTCGGGCTCGCTCCTTACCTCCAGTATTCTTTCACCACGATTCAATGCCGCAGCCACAATCCCTCCATCCTGTTTCTCCAATTGCTCGGATGACGGGCTGCAATGACAACTACGTGTGCCAAACCTATTGGCGACTGATGGTATTAAAATGATTAACCATGCCCACCATGTACGGCCAAGTAAAGAGAAGAACCGGTTTGAAAGTGTTCGGTGTAAGGGGCTCACCTCTTCAAATGAGGACATCAAAGAGATACCATGCCTTGAGAATATGGAACTCGAATCACTTCTGAGCAATGAATACCTTCAAGGGATACAATACACCGAAGTCATGAAGCTAAATAAAACCCCAAGTATATTACTAGTAAAGTATGCCTAAACAGAGCCATTTTGCTCATTGTAATAAAACTTCACTCTTCGATTCAAATATTTCTTATTAAATAATAATTTTTATTGAGTTATGGATGAAAGGCAAGTCTCGCCCAACCTTTGAACTTCCTTTTTCAGAACCCTAGTAGGGCCAAGTAAAAGAATTTTTCTCCATACTTCGGCACGGCCGAGCAACATTCTTCGAACTTTAGCAGGGCCAAGTAAAAAAATTTTTCATACCTTGGCACGGTCGAGCAACATTCTCTGAACCTTAGCAGGGTCAAGTAAAAAAAAATTTCTCTGTATCTCAATACGGCCGAGCAATATTCTCCGTACCTCGGCAGAGCCGAGCAATATTCTCCGAACCTTAGCAGGGCCAAGTAAAAAAATTTCTCTATACCTTGGCATGGCAAAGCAATATTCTCCATACCTCGGTAGGACCGAGCAACATTCTTCGAACCTTGGCTGGGCCAAGTAGAAAAAAAAATTTTGTACCTCAGCACGGCCGAGCAACATTCTCTAAACCTTGGCAGGGCCAAGTAAAAAATTTCTCCATACATCGATAGGGCCAAGCAACATTCTCCAAACCTTGGCAATGCCAAGTAAAAAATTGCTCTGTACCTCGGCAGGGCCGAGCAACATTCTCCAAACCTTGACAGAGCCCAAGGAAAATAATAAGTATTCAAACCATAATCTTTTCCCCTTAAATCTTGGGCCCAATGATGATCATAATTTAGCATAGCAACATTTGCACCATTAATGCACATGCATTTCAGAGTGGCATAAAAACTTTATATGTTGATCAAACTCATGCAAAAGCAGAATGAGTAAATGGAATGAAAATCTAGCAATCTCTAGAGAAGAAGGAAACATTTGATCCTTAGCTGTTGAAAAATAGTTTTGATCTTACAAAAAAAAAAATCCCTTTCTAAAAATTGCTAGAAATGTTATAGAAATTTAAATATACAAATAAAGTAAAACCAAAAGATTAGATGGATCAAACCAAGACCGAGGCGTGTTAGACACTGCCCTAAGGATCAGATTTTCGCCCCTTCGTGCAGGTTGTTGGTGATCTGTTCCCAAGGTACAACGATCCGGCTCGACCCGATCCTTCTACTACGAGCACGATAAGTAAAAAAAAGTTTCTTCGTACCTCGGCATAGCCGAACAACATTCTCCGAACCTTGTTAGGGTCAAGTAAAAATTTCTCAGCATCTCGGCATGGCCGAGCAACATCTCCGTACCTTGGCAGAACCAAGTAAAAATTTCTCCGTACTTCGATACAGCGGAGCAACATTCTTCGTCCCTTGGCAGGACCAAGTAAAATTTCTCCGAGCAACAATCTCCGCACCTATCGGAGCGAGGTAAGATTTTTTTCGAACCTCGGCATGACCGAGCAATTCTCAGTACGGCCAAAAAGTTCTTTGAATCAAATTAAGCTATATGGAGCTCTACTCCCTATGCCCAAACCTACGCTTCAGACTAAGAAGTGAGGAGCATGTGATGCGAGATAAAATTATCATTGCGCCAACATCCATATATATAGCGAAAAGGCTAGAGCTACTTTCGGTTCCTGACTCGTTAATTATCATATTTAAAAAAAAAGGCAAACTGCCATATGATATTGGCTAATGAAGCCGCGTGTGAGTTAACGATGAAAGTTGAGGCGACTTCAACCTCCAAGGCGATCATCTCCGGAAGCGGCCCCAACCGCCAAGGTAGCCTCATCTTCGGACTTGGCCCCAGACTCCAAAGTCGATTCTAATCGACCTCAACATCGATTCGGCCCTAAAGCGGCCTCATCTTCGAAAGCTGTCCCAGCTTCCAAGGCGGCCTTGTCTCCGAACTCGGCCGCAGTCGACTTTGGCCTCTAGAGTCTATCTCAGCACCAACTCGGTCCCAGTCGACTTTGGCCTCTAGAGTCGATCTCAGCACCAACTCAGCCCCAGAGTCGGCCCTAGCACCGACTTTGAAGTCGACCTAATCGGTCTCTTCACCGACGCCATTGTTAGTCTCAACATCAACACCAGATTCAGTCTTCGAACCTCGACAGGGCCAACATCAACACCAGATTCAGTCTTCGAACCTCGACAGGGCCAAGTTATCTTAGTACATCGCCGAATCAATCCTTATTCCTTCAATGTAAACGACATTGCTACTTCAAATCACACCGAATATCTTGAAAGATGAACCACTCTAATTGCAAGGATCACAAAATGAACTTTCTAAAATAGAAACAAAAGCCAAATATAACACTCCATTTATGATCAACGAGATTTCAAATTTTCTGATAAAGCACTCATCAATTTCATCAACTATCGATTCATGTAACTGTTGGAATTCCTATCTTATCGAACACCAACTCCCTAAAACCTAATGGAAGCGTTCATCTCTTTAGCAACATATAAATACCAAGTCTCAGAACCCCATGTATGCTTTCAAAGGCAATCTAAGTCCAAAAAATAACTCTAACAAAGATCATTGCTCTTAAAAAATTATTTCAAAAAAGATTCTTCTACTGGAGTCTTTTTATCTCATCTGTTTGTTCAAAATCTTTACTAACTTGCTGCATAAGAATTGCCTTGCAAATTTATTCAAATAAAAAAGTGCTATCCAAATCATGATGTGCATTGCCATCAAACCGGATGTTCACATCAACATAAATAATTTTATGTATCTACTCTTTTTTAACTTTGGGTGAGCTTCATATAAGAATTCCGTAAAGCACGCCGGACTAAAAACACCGGACTGCCTACGAAAAAGGGAAGCACGCCAGACTAAAAACACCGGAATGCCCCCAATGAGCGGTGAAAAAGTACAAATTGCCTCAAGTTGCAAGGAAGAAGAATTGAAAAAAAATTTCAGATGTCAAGATCGATTGAAGTAATATTCCGCAATGTCGAACGCCTCACCAGCCATCCCTGCTCATCATAGCGGTCAAGATTCTCGCATGGCTCTGGAGAGATGTGCCCGATTGCACGTCCCTCAACGTGCCAACACTGGAAGACACGCTTCTTTTTGCGGCTCAAACCAACATACATATCACTGAAGGTGATGCCCCTTACAGGGATGTCTTCGGTGCCTTCGATCCGGACTGGTACACGGACATGTCGTCCATAGATTCCATGGAAAGAAATGTTTTCGATGCAAGGGATGGCCTTGGGATCAAAGTCTTCGTCAGGGTGTTCATTGTAGTCGGTTCTGACCACAATTCCTACGGCGAGGTTATTGAGAGTTAGATTGCGGCAGATGATGTTGCGGATGTAACCTCCCCTCCCAGGAGCAGTCTTTATCCTGACACCCCGCGTGGAGTCCCAGACAAGGATATTTTCCAATGTGATATTGGAAATCCCACCAGACATCTCGCTGCCAATTGACACCCCAGCACTGCAATAATACGAAACAGAGGTTGGAAGTTGATACTCTGAAAGCAATCAAAACACTACCAATGCAAATGGCCAAAAGAAAGAGGGGACATTAAACAGAATTAGTGGGATGAATTGCAGGCAGATGAAGGAATCGTCTTGTTAAGCTTTCTTGACCACAATCTATGGACAGTGCCATCTACTTGTATGGATGTTATTTTGCACAAGTAAGGTTCTGGTTTAAGAGTACAATCTATCAAAACATTAAAAGATGAAGGAGATGATGCGGGCACCATGGATAAACTGGACAGAGACCTTCGCAGCATCATAAATATTGTTTATGAGGAAGAAATAACACCAACAGCATCTATAGCAAGAGTACAGTATGCCTTTTGGAAGGCCAAGACCACAATGCATGGTTATGAAGGCATTCTAACAGATAAAGAGAAGCAGAGAAGCATTATATCAACTTACGATCCAAAAGTAGCATTCGTTCTTCCGCAACATATTCCTGAATTTTCTCCTCCATGATTCATGTAAAGGAACTTGGAGTTTTTTTTTTCAATGTCTATCTCAGTCAGCCTAATTTAGTTCTTATACATGTTGCAAGAGAATATACATGCATGAAAGGATCAGAATATATGATCATACCGTGTTTATGACTGCTTTGTTTAGTTTTTCCACATTAAGCACATTTATATCCGTAAAAAGGCACATAATAAGGTGAAGAAAAAATCTCACACCTCACAATAGAGCGAAGAACAACATTGCGGATTAAAATATTGGTTGATGGTCGTCCATAGGCAATTCCATACTGATCCCAACCACTCTTTATTGCTATTCCATCATCACCCACGCATATGTAACAGTTTTCTATAATCATATCCTCGCAAGAATCTGCGGGAATGAGCACTGGTTAGATTAACTCTGTAGGTCTCACACATACATTAAAGTATGCTGCATGCACAACCATGTATTAGTAAACTGATACGAACATCATGCTCAGTAAATATAAAATAAAATAAAAAAGGAATAAATGCAAAATATAAGATGAAAAAGCTAAAACGATAATCAATAACACGTGAATGAGCGAGAAGGTGATATTGACCAAATGTTCAGTAGATACTACAATAAATTTGATAAGTCAGCTTGTTGAGAACTGGATTAGATATAATTATAATCAACAACTACATAAAAATAGTGGAGTTTGGATTGTGGAGAAACTGGAGAACAAATTCTAAAAGATGAGCTATGGGCCTTCATTACATAAAGTAGAAATATTTTGTTGAAAAGGTTTGAAAAGTGGTTAAATAATAATAATAATAAGCAGTAGCAAGAAAATATTTTTTTCCTCAATCGGAAAAGCAAGTAAAATTTTATTTCATCCCTTTGTATTACATGGTTCCTTCAGTCTCCTTGCATAACACCTGCAGGATGTTCAATATCAGGAAAAAAATCTTTTTGCCTATTCCTACCTAGGGCAATTAGCCACTGTTCCAGAAATGGGTACACTTCAATCCTTAAGACATTGAAGTTCCCTTAATATCTGTTCTAAAAATTCTACCCCTCCAAGGCCACAGAAATTTTGAATATTTTTTCTTCTGTAGAACTAAGATTTCTCAAAACTGAATGCTGGCTTCCATGCATATGGAAGATCTAGTTCTCAAGAGACATACACATAGTAATGTTAAAAAAGTTTCTTGAAGGACAAGGCTAAATCAATTTTAAGAACAGAATCTAAATTACCATTTAAAGAACCAATACCTAAGTTGTCTGGAGCATGCCCGACTTTTGATGTGGGCCCATGTAGAAACAACTAAGTTGGTGTAACTTGTGTTCATAAAGTTGCTTAGATGACTTTCACCAACGAATATATAAATTCTGGACCCATTCTGAATCTGATGGTATAATATTTTGCAAACAAATTAAGTTTATCAAGGAATATATCACCAATCCCTTCTTTCTCTTATAATTTAAGAGGCCATCTTTTGTGTGAGGAATGATGATGCATGTTTTCATTTCTTAGTTTTGATCCTCTGGAATTTAATTACTAGCAATTTTAGCCATTTAAGGAATAATTATAATGCCATGCTATTAGTAATATAACATGCCATACCAGTGTGTACCATCATATATTTGGCACACCGTACTATACCACTATTGAACTGAGACTCCGCACGCCTTCCATAATAAATCTTGGGTACACCAACCCAACCTGCATATCAAGTGCATTGATGCAGGTCCAGTGTCGAAATTGTGAACCTTGGTTAGTAATATTATGTATGCTGATAAGTCAAAACAGCCATTATTTGACCAAGTTACCATTCAGATTGCTATTTTTCATACTAGTACCTCTTTAGATATAACTGTAATATAATCACTTAAGGGTAATGACTCATGAGTATATCTTCTTGTCAATCTGTCTTACATTCAATGGTGCATCAGAGCACAAATATGTGGTTGCATATATTGAAGTATGTTTATGTGTAATATATATATATATACATATATACATATATACACATACATATATACATATGTATGTATGTATGTATGTATATACATGTTTTAAACATATCTCTGTTATACATCAAGCGACAAAATATATGGTATCAATAGACCTGGTGTGCTAAAATGTATAGTGTGGGCCACATAAATTAAGCATCCAGACCTTAATCATGATCTACACATCTTAAAACACACAAGAGCCAAGATTCAGCTGCTTTAAACGCTCATAAGCCATAAATTACATCTCATTATGAAAATCATTTTGTGACTTCCTAACGAACAAGAATTCTCCTAAACATTTGATTATTTGACTTTAGGCAATGTTAAATATCATGTATTATATTTGAGGTGAATTTTCAATTAGGATAGTTATCATTACTTTTGTACTGAAAATTTGGGCTGGATTATACAGATAGGATTACATGCATATAAATATTTATAATAAAAGGCACGTAAAGTTTATAGATAAACTAAGTTCTAGAATGGGGCAGCTCTACTTGATGATGCTTTATGTAAACAGTAATATAATAACCACCCATTTTTTTTTTTTAAGTGCAATGGGGTTTGCACGTAAATAAAACAAAATAAATAAACCAGGGGATCAAAGTTGAAGAAAATGATGCATGCTTACCCGGATCTATCCCATCTGTGTTTGGAGCATCACGAAGAGGGGCTAAGATGGTCACGTTTGAAATAGTAACATTCTTGCAGTCATAGGGATGGAGTGTCCAGAAAGGAGGATCACGAAGAGTTATATCAGAAATTACTATGTCTCTGGACCACATGATCTGTACAAGAGGTCCTCTTGTATGCTCCAGAAGTTTATTGCGAAATTTCAACCACCATGTTTTACCCTGTCCATGGATGGTGCCATTATGTCCTGGGAAGGGAAAAAAAGAAATGGCATTAATTATGAAAATAAATTCTGCTTACAAACAATTCTAAGGACTACGCTATAGATCCCCAGGTGGCAAAAATTCATAGGAATGCTATAAAGCATATCCTAGCAAGAATTAGATCTAAAGCAAAACAGTTGATTACTTTTCCTGTTCTTTCAGGGTGGGAGAGGGGGCTACAAAAATTTTCTGAAACTTTATTATGATGTGCATTACATGGACTAGCATACCATTTTCAAAGAAGAAAACACATAGGAAAATAAAGCAGCTAATACTAATTGATTTTTAATTGCTATTTGTTTATAATTAGAGACTGAGATTTTACCTTGGCAAAAGCAAATCATAGGCAATGGAAGTCTCCCAAAAGCAATGTATAGGCAGTTGAACATGGCAATGGAAGAAAGGTTGAACAGAGGCTTGCTGGAAGATGGAAAACTAAGTGCCTCTTTATTAAGGCAATTGTTTTGCTAAACTAAGTGCCTCTTTATTAAGGCAATTGTTTTGCTAAAGTGGCTCACCTTTCTTCTATTCTAACACAATTAGGTATTTGTGGTCAATTAGTTAGGTCCAGTTTGGAAAAGGTGAAGGGTTTTTGGGGATAAGTCGGCTTTACACTAAGTTTACTTTTGGGTAGGCTTAGTTGTGATGGGACCTTAGATCTATGGTTGCAGTTTCTCTGTGACACTAATTGAATGCTGTCTGAGGACAAGAACATGTTGTTTGGATATTATATTAGGATAAGTACAGAAAAGGTAATTTTTTCTGACTTTAGCAAGATTGCTCTTCCATCATTAGCTTACAAACTCTGTTTCTAGGTAACATTGTTTCATATGCTTATGCTCCTTATCATAACTTGCAGGGACTAAACAAAAATATGAAAATGTGAGAATGCATTGCACTATCATATTTTCTCAATTGTACACAAAATGCATAAGATACTCCCTTTGTCCAACCTAATGATGTAGGCATAAATATCAAGCCTCTCTTGAACTCCAAGACAACTCAACAGAAAGTCTAGCATGTTTTCCCTGAAATTTTGAACCTATATTGCACACAAACAATCTATTGTTTAAAAGATAGGGATGGCAACTTTCCCCGTTTGGCTTATTACTCGGCCGTACCATTTTTAACGGATCGAAGAATCCCCGATCTAAACGGCTTAACGGGTAACGGGGATTTTTCGTTAACGGCTAAACGGGTAAACGGCCTGGGAACGGTATTCTCCGTCCCATCCCCATTTACCCATCCACATCCCCGTTAACTTTAATAAAATATATTTAAATTTTAAATATATATATATATATATATATATATTAATATATTAATATATTAAAAATTAAAAATTAAACATAAATATGTATATATAGTAAAATACATTTGAATTTATTCTTCCTGACTCTTGCTTTTGCTCTTCCTTTTTTCACATAGCCGTCTCTTGCTCTTCCTTCTTTCACGCAGCAATCTGAAGTTCTGAACATCACAAGAACCTAGCTCCATCGTCTATTTTCACTAATCGCTCCCCCATCGATGCCCTCCAACATCTTTTTCTTTCTCTAATACGCTCATCTCTTTTCTTTATTTTTAAAGAAAGATATCTTTTTATTTTTTTGCTTCTTTATTTTTTAAAAAAAGATATCTTTTTATTTTTTTGTTTTAAAATTTGAATGTATTCTTTTTTTACGATTCTTTTTTTATGGTTGTTGCGTTGGAAATCTTGATTTCCTATTTGGTTTGTTACTATGTTAAAGATAATATGTATTTCTTAAGAGGCCCAAATCAAACCATTTTAGAAATCGAAGAATCTCTTATATGTATCAATATCATCATTTGGTTATTCTCAATTAGTCTTCATCTTATCCTAAAAAATTTATTTTTTTGATTTTTAATAAATTATAACTTTAATAAAATAATTTTATTTTTTTATAAATGGATAAACAGGTACCTACTGGGTACCCATTTACCCGGTTGGGTATCCCCGTCCCTGCCCCATTAACTATAATGGCTTAATGGGGCAGGGAACGGTGATGTTTTTCTAATGGGGACGGAGACCGATATAGACCGTCCCGGGCCATTGCCATCCCTATTAAAAGATGTTGATCATCATCCAAGGCAAGAATAGCACTTCTCCTGATTCTTTTCCCTAGTAAGGTTAAATGAGAGGAAGTTGCAGGTGGGAGGTTTATTGTGATTTGGGGCTTGCCCTTTCTTCTTCCTTGAAAAGTAGGGGATGTTAAATATTGATAACAGGGGCACAAGTGGGTTAAGTAGACTTAGATATGACCCAAACCTAATCCTACTTAGACACAATTAAGACCAACAAGTTGGGAATGGGTCCCAAATTAGGACCTCTAACCAGGTTTGTATCAATCTTAAAAATATTTGACCCATAAAAAATGAGTTCAAAATCCTGGATTTATCTCTAAAAACTTAGACATCACCTAGACCTGATCCAACCAGGACCTGCCAAGTGATATGTTGGATTTGCATCTGAATCTTAGACCTAAGGCCTGTCGTCTGGACCAAGCTGAACCCTGACATAACCTGAACTGCTAGAAGGCATAATTGATATTTTATTTGTCTTTAATGACAAAATGCCATGTAAACATCAGTAGAGCTGATCATGTGGCCCATCGCAAATCACAACTAAGATTGTGTTTTATCATTTAAGGTTGACTCATCCCATGCCGGCTACCCAAATAAATATCAAAGAAGCAAAGCTTAAGTTCGCACCATTTTAACCTGATATAGGATATTTTGGAAGCAAACAACTAATGGTGTACAAGTTGAAGCAGAAGCAGATTCTTCACATGCAATTTCAGATGCAATCAACTCTTGAAACTTTCCGATAATATCAAGTAATTATGGATTGTTCGAGGAATGGTGAGCTGAATGAATGTGCTTTTTTTGTTTTTTTTTGATTGACAGCAAAGTAGAGGTTCAATAATATCAAAAGAATTAGAAGTACTTTTGCAGCATGTTACTGAGAACAAATTCAGACTCATGTTACAGAATCACATCATTAGAGATCAAAAGCAAACTTATATTAGATTAAATTTATTAGGTCCCATTTTTCTTTGTTTTTGCATTTTTATCTAAGTTGTTTGTTTACGTGAAATCTCTTCTTTTATTTACATTATAGCTTTATTATTAATAGAAAAAAAAAAGATAACTTAAAAATTAATAACATTACTAAAGAGAGACTGGGAGGGGGAGAGAGAGAGCAGTGAGAAAAAAATAAATATGCATATATATATATATGTTTATATCCATATATAGTTAACTAACCTGTTATAACTACATCCGTAAGATGCTGACCATGGATCAGACTTCCATACCGAGGTCCTTTCTGCTCCCTCCCATGACCATATGATGGTAGCGGAGGCATCAAAGGCCAGTATTTCTCATCCTGTTACAGTACAGAACATAAAAATTCCAATTAAATATTGACAAATGCCCTTCACATATCAATATTATACTAGATGCAAGAACTTCATCAATGAATATCAATGATTCTCATATTCACATGATAGCAACCGAAGCAAAAGAAGAGAGAGCACTAATATTGTTAATTAGGACATCTACATACCTCAAAAAAATGGGTTAAGGTTTGTTGACTATGGTTCAGTTTAGATAGTATAAGAACATTGAAACGATGCAAAACTTTGCATTGATTCAAGTATCATTTTGCAATTTCAAACCAATAATAGTGTCCTTACAATAAATAATCCCATGTTCAGAAGATCATAACATCGACCTTTTACAATGCAGATACTGCATTTGGAAATGCAAAACTTTGCACTGATTCAAGTATCATTTTGCAAGATCAAACCTATAATAGTGTCCTTAGAATAAATAATCCCATGTTCAGAAAATCATAACATTGGCCTTTTACAATGCAGATACTGCATTTGGAAACACGGTAACATCTTCTGTATATTGCAACAACAGGCAGCCTGATCTCACAAGATTATATGGTCATGTGGCAACTAAAACGTCTTAGTCAGCCTCATAATTATTGCAGATTATTTTAATTCTATTCTACAGAAATATAATTTATCCATAATCTGAGATATAGATAATAGACTGATTTACAAGGGCAAGTCCATATGTGATTTCGTTGAGTCAGTAGTTACATAGCCCACAATCAGAATATGCATAGCATTCAGTCATTTACCTGAATCCTTTTCTGTCCTTTGACTTTGTGATGTGCCTCAACTTCAAGCTATCAAATTGTATAAATTATCCAAAGTTAATGAACTCATTTGATGGCTTGAAGTTATGTGATCTTGTCTAATCAGTAGTTACATAGCCCAAAATAAGAATATGTATAGTATTTAATCACTTGCTGGAATCCTTTTTATGTCTTTAGATTTTGTGAGGTGCTTTAACTTCAAGATATCAAATTTGTAGGGGAAAAAAAAAAACGTTGAACTGATTTAATACTAAAATCGAGCATTTCATGGCATATGGTATAAGATAACTGACAAAACATGAACAATTTGCTCAGTGGGAATTGCAAAATATAAAGGTATTTGCTTCATCATTCTTTAAGTCCAACATTGCAAGATACCTAGTTCGATTGAAAATAACATAGTGGTGCATCTGTGCTTGAAGCCATGGTTTTGTATGATGGTTGTTATAACACTTATATGGGCATACCATAATCTAGGCACAAATTATCCATATTATCCATTTATGAACATATAAAATAGTCCTAATGGTCGGGACAAGGCTAGATGATGGTTATGGCTAAGCTTATGAACATGTGCATCCCATAAAGAAATAGTCATCACATGCATATGAAGACTGAAATAAATCACATGAAACATGCATGAACCAAAAGTTTTCCCAAAGAAAGGTAATAATGTTAAAGGGAGACAATAGGAAGTAGTGGCAACAAGGGTATGAGGGGAAAAGACTACACAAAGAATGAGATATGATGACTTGATGAAGTGGACAACAAGTCAGAAGCCTTGGGAAGCATCAAACCAGTTGATTATCAAGAAAGCGGACAAGTCTAGTAGTGAACTTGGATATTTTAGAGAAGAGACCTCAGAATAAGGCTAAAAATGTGATAAGTCAGCAATTAGCTTTATGGACTTCAAGTTTGGCATGGCACAAGGGACACAAGGGAGACTAAAAGCATGGCTAAAAAATGATCATTCTTCTTACTCTAGCAACTAGAATTTGTGTACTCCGAATGCAATCAAGTATAAAAGGGAATTTCTGATAAGAATTGTACCTGCAGAGTGACAATACTTGGCAGCTTGAAGCTGTACCAGACATTGATCTATAGGTGGCAAATAATTTGGAGCTATCAACTGATTAAGATTTTGCTTGTGTATTTGTTTTACCTTTTGTAATTAATGATTTTTTCTTCCTGAATCTACATGTCTAGAGTATTGAAGATTAGATGGTGTTGCTGTAGAAATCCGTTCTCCAACTCGGGTGTGGTCCCACTCCAGATCTGGACGCCAATCTCTTGTCTGGGTAGAACTTGCAAGACAGTCCTCGCGCAGAGAGTGTCGATGTCCTCTGCGGAAGACCCTCCGATGCCCAAGTTAGTGAAGATTCACAGCAAGCAGATATGAGGAGAAGGCTCTCGCAAAAGAGTCCCTCAAGAACGGCTTCTCTGAGAGCCTAGGGAGCTCTGCTCGAGCTTCAATGAAGTTTTTTTCCGTGAAAGAGTGAGCGTACCGGGAAGGCTTCGGAGCAGAGCATATATATAGGTTGCTAAGGTGATGGTAGACAACTACCTGACTCCTTGGGCGTGTCACCGGGGGTTCAAAACCGTCATGATTTGAATCTAATTCGAATCAAGTTTTTTACGAGATCGGTAGCTTTCGAATCTGGTTAGTTAGAGAATCAACGGTCAGGGAGGTTAGCTGGTGCTTTGAGATTCGATGACTTAGAGGCTCTAGGTCACGTTTGGCATTATAGGGCAGTCGGAGACCCACGTGGTTGGAATCTTGCCGAATTATCATGGATTTGAATTTTTTCGCACTTGGTTCCGTAGAGGTTCAGGGATACCTCGGTCTTGCCGAGGTATGAGAATAGCTCGGTCTTGCTGAGGTGTATCTGTTTTGTTCTTTTTCGGATGTAACAACTGACGGATCAAAAATCAAAGGTGATCTCGACCTTTTTGTCGTATGCATGAATATTGATGCGATGACAATTTTACCCCTCATCATATGCCTCCCACTTTCTAGTTAAAAGTGTAAGTTCGGGCATAGGGAGTAGAGTCTTAGATAGCTTCATTCGGACAGGAGGACTCGAAGAGGCATGCAATGATGGTTTCATTACTGCCGCGTCGCCATTCCATCATTTTTCTCGGTGGATGAGGCGGAAAAAACCCCTCGTTTCTTGTGAACGATGATTGGGGGAGTAACACATGGCAAATCCCGATATTTAAGGCCCCGAGCTGGCGATTCGGAGATTTGAGGATTCCCGACAATGATGCGTTGCCCTTCCGCCAAGGTAGTTTAAAAAGAGGGTTGAGGGGTTATCCACACCGCACTATCTTTTTCTTCCTCTCCAAAGGTTCGCCTTTTTCTAATTCTTGGAATTCCATTCGAAGCTTGCCCCTTCCAACTCAGAAATATGAAGGGCTCAAACGACATAGCTTCTGTAATGATCGTGGAGGACTTGGACAAGGTTCGCCGAAGGTACCGAGTTCCTCGGGACGTAGACTCTTCCTTTACGAAGAGAGCCTGAGAGCAGGTCTTCGGTTCCCCCTCCATCCGCTGGTGAAGAAAATAATGAGATTTTACAACAAATGTCCGACAATAGTGGCTCCGAATAGTTGGCGCAACATCGTCGAGTTCTTATTGATGTGCGGTCTATGTTAAGGTGACAACGACGCTTCCCATGTTCAGGGTATGTTATAGCTTGGTCTCCAGGAGGAGACCTGAGTGGCCCTACATTGGGCCTCGAAAGTCGTTCAAGATGATAACGAACAATCCATCCTCCATAAAGGAATGGAAATCCCGATTCTTTATTGCCAAAGGGAATATTGGTTCTGATTTTTCCATGGTATGAACGGATTATGCAAAGGACTCGGAGGCTCGCCTGGAGCTGTCTGAGCAGAAAAAGAAGGATTTGCTCACCCTTCGCAGTGGCCGAGTATTTTCGGCCAGCGATCTCTTGGCAGAGGATGCCCTTTTTGCCGCCGGGCTTAGCCTGGTTGATCCTCAAGGTAGGCTTTTGTTCCTTCTGCACATTAGTTATATCTTGGCGATCTAATCATAGACTAAATTATCCTCTGTTGGGTCTGCAGCCGAAAGGTCGAAGTTCTTGAGCCAAATGAAGGGGGAGCTTGGCAAGCATCGGAGGGGATCTGGTTTCGAAAGGCGCAAGTCTGAGAGAAAACCTCGCCTTTCCAAATCGCACTCAAAGAAGGCAAAACGAGTTGAGATTGGTCGGCGATCCTCTGCGCTGAAGGAGAAGGATACGACAATGCCGAAAGTAGTGGAGACGACAGTGCTGGCAGTGGTGGAGATGGCAGCATCGGCGGCAATGGAGACGGTGGAGGACAAGACTCCCCCATTAGAGGGGGAACCAATGAGAGAGGAGGGACAGATGGTCGAGGCTGAGCTGGCAGTCGAGGAAATCATCGAAGCACTCCGTTCACCAATAATGGTGATACTGGATGACTCGGATGGATCACCACCAACTGGGTTGATAGCCCCACTGCCCGAAGGTGGAGAACCGCGCTCGGAGGGGGCTAGCAGCCCTAGATCACCGTCCGCTCATGCAGGATTGCCCTCAACTCTGATTGAGGAGGTGAGGGGAGCGATCGCAAATGTCGAGGCGCAAGAGGAGCCTCGTGTTAAAGGATATCCTCCCGAAGGACCGGGGGAGGTCGAAGTATCGACAAGGATGAAAGAAGTGGAGCAGGGGCCCGTAGGTCAAGAGGGGCTTTTAGAGGAGGAAGAAACCCGAAGTGAAGGTTCCCCAACCGAGGTATTGGGAGGAAAAGACAAGCAAGCCTAGATTTCTCGAGCTGAAACCTACCACATCGAAGCCTTGGCCGAGGAGGCAAGGCGAATTGGGGTTCCTCGGGTCGAAACCTCACAAGCCAACCCTCGGGGTTAAGTTCGCTTAACCCGAATGTTGAAGAGACATTGGCCGCGCTGATGCGGTCCGTTTTGTATGAGAAGGATGACTCCTCTGCCGAGGAGGACATTGTTTATGCAGCATTTGGGAGCGATGGCCTGCCGAGCAACATCGAGTTTCTGTTCGAAGTCAACAACCACACACTTATCAAGATAGCGTCGGCATACACTTCCCGAGTGAGTAGGAGCCTTTAGGCATTTTGTTTTTAAAGGGTGGTTTGACCCACCTTACTACTGGAAGCTTACTTGCAGAGCGCCATCATAACGAGGTCATTGTGCCATCGTCTGAAACTGGTTGCGGGAGCCTGCGCCCAAGCTAGGAGGAAGGTCACCAATCTTCGGAAAAGAGTGGGATCGACCGACAAACTTTCCAAAGCCTTGAGTATAGCTCAAGGAAACATAAAAAATTAAAGCACGGCCAGCGAATTGCTTTGGAGCGAGCGTCCAGATTCCAGGCTGAGGCAGTGAGCTCAGAGGGGCTCGCGATCTAACCGACAAGGCTCGGTCAAAATTATCGCAATGTAAATCCGAGCATACTCGGGAGATGGAGTCCCTGGAGAAGCATTTTAATGAAAAATGGGACGACGCTCATAGGCGTTTTGCTAACGAGAGAAGCAGCTTCAATAAAAGGCTTGACGAGGAGAGCATATATCAGCAGCAGCAAGATCAGATTGCCGGCTTGAACCGAAGGCTTGCCGAGAAGGCGAACAGATCCAGATGGCATAATAATCAAATCGCCAAACTCACCTCTGATCTCGCTTAGTCTCAGCTAGAGGTAGAAGAAAGGCAGTCGAGGGTCAACGACCTTAAAGAGAGGATGCACCAGCATAGAGATGATAAACTGAAGGCCATCGACAAACTCCAGGAGCTGAACACGAGAATGTCTCGGCGGGAAGAGGAGGTATGGTGTTCCCCTGCTTCTTTTCACGTTCTTTTTCTTCGTCAATTTTCCTTACTCTGATCAGTTTCATATTCCTAGGTGAGTAGAATAGGTTCTGAAGGTCAGAAACAATTGAAGGCTTTGAGAGAGGAGCTAGCCTTGAGTCACTAGAGATGCTTTGAGTTGGAGGGTCAGGTGTTCGAAGCCAAGGGACGGGCTGCCTTGGCTATAAAGGAATATAAAAATTTGACTCGGTTTTTGGATGAGCACAGGACGGCTTGTGCCGATGCATTCCAGTACGGGGAGGAAGAAACATGGGCAAAAATCTCATAGAGATATCCGGAGCTGGATCTTTCATTTTTAGAAGCTGACTATTATGATGCTCAGACACCATGGGCCGAGCTATCTGAGTATGAAGAGATCCCGAATGTCGATATTGAAGCCGTTTTCGGTACCAACCGAGCCACGGATCCGAATGTGTATAACCGAGGGGAAGAAAGCCATTGGCATGTTGCCGAGGAATCTGAAGCTCCACCTTCGGCTACATTCGAAGTAGGTGAGCCAAGTCAGCCATCCCCAAGCGCTACTGGAGTTGTCCCCGAGGTTAATCCTGATCCTTGAGGACTACTTTTTTAATTTTTCTTTTTTCTTGTAATTGAGGGATACTTAATAAATTCTCATCTGGCCGTGTCACTATGAATAGATTTTCATTTTCATATTTTTCCTTTGTCTAAGCTTCGTGCTACACAGTTCATTGAGTTCGCTTGTAGCTTACTTGAACTTAGCTTATTATAAGGCTGGGCAAACGAACTAGCTCTTAGGAAATTTCGCTGAAGTCGAAGGAGTTACTCGATCCTATCAAGGTTGACCTGGCCTGGCCCATCGGGGTAAATCATTGTTTGACTTTACCGAAGTAGGATAATAGCTCAGCTCTTGCCGAAGTGAAAGATGGTTTAGCTTTGTCGAAGTAGGATAATAGCTCGGCTCTTGCCAAAGTGAAAAATAGTTCGGCTTTGCCGAAGTAAAATAATAGCTCGGCTCTTGCCGAAGTAAAAGATGGTTCGGCTTTACCGAAGTAAAATAATAGCTCGGCTCTTGCCGAAGTATATCTTATCTTCCCCAGGCATTTCATATTTAATGCTTTGTCCTTCCCGATACAAGTTTGCTTTTCGTATACGCCAAGCATTTGATTGCTATTGGACCGCGTTATTTTCAGTGGAGAGTTTCCCAGACTTATTCGTACCTCGATGATTCGTAACTCTTGCATTTAAAGCCTCTGATCGGAGATGGAGAGAAAATTGTCACCGTCCTAGTGATGCGCACGGCCAGGAGGGCCGTAGCACAGCCCGCGGCGCGTAGCGCGGGCAAGGCAGGTGGCCGAAGACCTGCCAGGACGGAGTTTGACCGTGCCACGGGATGCGCACGTCCGTTCGTGGGGCCGGCAAGACCCACACTTAGTCAGACACATGGCGCGAGGTTGGTGATTCAAGCGCCAAGGCCGGATGCGGACTCATCTCCCAGACGCGACGGCACGCGGAGTCGGCATCAGCAAGCTCAGTTTTCAGCAAAGCATGCACGGCCGAAGAAGACCCGGAGCCATCCCTTAGCGGCGCGGTGCGCGGCAAGGCCAAACGCACCCGCGCGAGCAGGCCAGCCTGGCCACGCGCGCAGGGGTGCGCAGGCCTGCCCTGCTGCATGCCCAGGCGCGCGCTGGCCATCCTGGCCGCATGCCCAGGCACGCACAGGCGGCGCCTAGCGCGCGCGCACGCCCGACTCTCCCCACTTGCGCCCGGCTGGTAGGCGGGCAGCTGCCCGCCGACCGCCGGCTCACGCCAGGCGAGAGCGCGCGCCCAGCACCTAGACGCGCGCCCAATGGCCAGATACGCCCAGCAACGGCCCAGATCATCCAGCTGCGATTTTTGAGGGATAAAATCGTCCTTATCAGATAAAATCCAAACCTTATCTTATGGGTAAGATTTGGGAATCCAACTAGCAGATTTTGGATAGGAAAAATCAGCCATTATCCACATGTAACTAACTCAAGATTTGGATAAGATTTTGTGGGAGTTTGTTGGAGATATCTTGACCCTTATCCAAAGCAATGTTGGAGATCTTTTGATGAAGATTGGAGATGTCCCAACCAGCTGACACGTGATCTCCTCATCAGATTACCCAACAACCAAGTCAAGGGATAAGATATGGAAGATTGGGCGGTGCTTCAAAGTGGCGTGCATTATTTGGACGTGCAAGTGGATAAGGATAAGATTTGGGAAGAGCTTTGGGATGAAGCAACGCTGCACTATAAAGAGGGCAGAGGTCTTCGTGGGGAAAAAAGGAGTACAACGGAGAAGGATCAAAGGAGATTCTATCCAACCAGCCATAAGAGGTGGGCGGTATCTTCTAGTCTCCACCTTGGGCGAGAAGGAGGAGAGAGAAGAGACGATCGGAGCCGTTGAGGAGCTTCCTACGGGCGATCATCTATGGGTTACGGGTGAGTGATCTTGTTGCCTAAGGGCAAGGTGAGAGAGAGATCGTGAGAGATTTTTTGTAGTGCTACGGCACATATTCATCTTGTCTTCCTCTTGGGATTGTATTAATCAAAGAGGTTGGGGTAGAGTTTACCCTGTACATCTTGTGTTTGGGTTGGGCATTGTTCTGTGATTTCTTGTTGGGGTTCTTGGGGTTCCTATAGGGAGAGGTCTCGATCAACCTCACCCTAGCCTGTGGTGCGCATCAACTCTGAGAGAGAGAGAGGCTGACTTAGCACGAGGCGTGCTAAGGCCGGTCTCCTGCTAGGACGCTTCCGTACTTAGAAAAAAAAATAGCCTATACCTAGCCGGGTGACAAGAGGGTATCAGAGCACCTTCAATACAAGAACCCAAGAACAGATTTTTTTTTTCTTCTAAAAATCAACCATGGTGAATCACAACGATCGAATAGCAAGGCTCGAGGCTATTGTCGGGATTCCTCCAGAGGATGGGTTTACTGATCTCATCACCCGATCCTTGGAGCAGCAGCAGCAGATCAATCAGATCCAGCAGGCGATCCCGGCACAACCAGATCATGGAGCTGGGCCAAGCTCTTCCAATGAAGGCCAGCAGGAAGGGCGAGATGCCGTTCTTGAGGAGGTTCTGAATCGCATCAAGGAGCTGGGAGACGAAGTGGATGCCCTCAGGAGAGAGCGCGCACGCCAGCCCTACGCGAATCTACCACATCCATCCCAGATCCGCATACCTGATCCGAAGCCTTTCAGCGGCGCGCGCAACGCCAAGGAACGGAGAACTTCGTATAGGACGTGGAGGAGTTCTTCCTAGCAATGAATATACCGGAAGCGCAACGAATCCGCCTCGCCAGCGTGTTCCTTGCTGATGATGCCAAGCTATGGTGGCGTACTCGCAACGCGGAGGATCGAAACGCCAGTATGCTAGGAATTACAACATGGGAGGCCCTCAAAGAAGAGTTGAAGATTCAGTTTCTTCCTCACAACGTCACATGGGTGGCAAGGGATCAACTGAAGAAGCTGAAGCAAACGGGTTCCATCAGAGACTACGTCAAGGAGTTCAGCTCATTACTACTCGACATACCAGACATGTCCGATGCCGACAAGTTGTTCAACTTTCAGTCGGAGTTGCAGAATTGGGCACAAGTGGAGCTGCGAAGGCAAGGAGTGAAAGATCTCAATCAGCGATGGCTGCTGCCGAGAGCTTCGTCGACTTTCGTACCACTACGCCTACCCCCGCCCCTGTCAAGCAGAAAGCCAAAGCCAGGGAGGGCAAGACGTCTCATCCCAAGAAGCAAGGGAAGAAGAAGAAGACGACAGCCCGAAAAGAGAAGGGAACTACTCAACAGTCTAAGGATACCATGACCAGATCTGAGCGGCCCCAAGGCTGTTTTATCTGCGGAGGTGCACATCGGATGCACGATTGTCAGAAGAAGGGGAAGCTCATGGCCTTGATCTCCCAATTGGTCGAGGAATCCAGTGACTCAGAGGGACCCTCCCGGGTGAACCCGTTACAAGCGATTAATGCACTTGTCACCAGGAAGCCACCATCCTGCAAAGGGCTTCTTTATGTTTCGATGAAGGTCAATGGCCACCAGCTAAGGGCCATGATTGATACGGGTGCCACCGACAACTTCATCGCGGAAGACATAGCGAAGGAGTTAGGTTTGCAGACTTCCACCGCTGCAACCATGATAAAGGCCATCAACTCGAAGGCAGCAAGGGTGAATGGCCTTGCAAAGGCTGATCTAGAAGTCGGCCCCTAGAGAGGGCCGTGCAGCTTTTTGGTGATCCCACTTGACGACTTTCAGATCATACTTGGCCTGGAGTTTTTCAAGGCAACCAAGGTAATGATCATGCCACATCTCAACGGCATGCTGATAGGATCGGAGGACAGCACCGGGTTCGTTTTAGCATTGCCACCAGCCGCTAAGGAAGAGAGCAGCGGTCAGTCAACCGTTGCAAAGCAGAAGATGGCCAGCACCAGTTCGCGCACAGTTCCAGATAGCGGGCTGATATCCGCTAAGTAGCTCAGCAAAGGCCTAAGGAAAGGAGGCCAGACATATGTCGCGGCACTGGTCCAGGTTCAGCCCGAATCGAAGGATATAGAGGAGGTGCCCGCGCAGGTGGGGGAGATACTACAGGAGTTCGCCGATCTTATGCCTGACGAGCTACCGAAGGAATTACCGCCACGACGCACGCACGACCATCGAATCGAGCTGGAGCCTGGAGCGCGTGCCCCGGCAAAGGCCCCCTACCGCATGGGCCCTGCAGAAATGAAGGAACTGCGCACTCAGCTGGACGAGTTACTGGCCGCAGGACTAATTCAGCCATCCCGCGCCCCTTTCGGAGCACCGGTCCTTTTTCAGCGCAAAAAGGATGGATCTCTGCGCATGTGTATGGACTATCGAGCCCTCAACAAGGTCATCGTGAAGAATCGCTATCCGAAGCCCAATGCAGCAGATCTATTCGACCGTCTTTCGAAGGCAGAATACTTCAGCAAATTTGATCTACGCTCTGGATACTGGCAGGTACGTATTGCGCCAAGTGATGAATCAAAGACAAAGTGTGTGACCCGGTACGGCTCATTCGAGTTCCTGGTCATGCCCTTTGGCCTGACAAACGCACCAGCTACTTCTGCAATCTCATGACAGACGTCCTATATAACTTCCTGAATGACTTTGTCGTAGTCTATCTGGACAACATAGTCATTTACAGTGGTAGCCTGCAGCAGCATGTGGAGCACTTGAGGCGAGTTATGCAGCGACTTCGGGAGCATCGCCTCTACGTCAAAAGGGAGAAGTGTGAGTTTGCACGCATTGAGGTCCATTTTCTTGGACACATTGTTGGCCATGGCGCGATATGGATGGACAGCGCCAAGGTCCAGGCCATCCTGACTGGTCGACACCTGCCACAGTGAGCGAGCTCCGATCATTCCTAGGACTCGCGAACTATTACCGGAGGTTTATCAAAGGGTACTCGGCCATCGCAAGCCCTTTGACCGATCTGCTTAAGAAGGAGCGAAGGTGGAGTTGGTCCTCCAACTGCGAGGAGGCCTTCGGTAAGCTGAAGACGACGCTAGCTACGGAGCCAGTCTTGCAGTTACCCAGATTTGAGGATCCTTTTGAAGTGCACACGGACGCATCCGACCGTGCGCTTGGTGGAGTCTTGGTCCAAGCGGGACATCCAGTAGCATACGAGAGCAGAAAGTTCAAGGACGCCGAGACGCGGTATTCGGCACACGAGAAGAAGATGACTGCTGTGATACACTGCTTGGAGGTATGGCGCCATTACTTGCTCGGAACTAAGTTTAAAATTGTTACCGACAACATCGCCAACACCTATTTCAAGACCCAGCTCAAGTTGACGCCCAAGCAAGCTCGTTGGCAAGAGTACTTGGCGGAGTTCGACTTCGATTGGGAGCATCGGCCAGGACGTCAGAATCAAGTGGCCGACGCCCTCAGCTGCCAAGTCGTACAGGAGTACGTGGCCGCGGTGGCGACCATGCAGTCAGGCGTTATAGAGCGTATCCGCGAGGCAGCGCAGGCAGACACGGCATACGCCAAGCTAATGTGTGACGTGACGAGCGGATTGGTGCGACGCTTCTGGATCCAGGACGGCTTGCTTCGCGCATATGGAGGCAGGCTAGTCGTGCCAAAGAATGAAGCTTTACGGCGCGACTTATTAAAAGAGTCCCATGACTCAAGGTGGGCAGGACATCTGGGCATGGAGCGGATGTATGCCCTGCTATCTCGTAACTTCTACTGGCCGAATATGTGGAGAGACGTGGAGGCATATGTGCGGAGTTGTCTGATCTGCCAGACGGACAAAGTGGAGCGCAGGAAACCAACGGGACTACTGCAACCGTTGCCCGTCCCAACCCATGCACAGCCGAGACGTGCGTGGCGCTCTTCTTCACCAATGTGGTCAAGGTCTTCAGTATACCCGGAGACATCATCAGCGATCGCAACGTTCGATTCACGGGTAAGTTCTGGACACGCTTTTCCAAATCGTGGGCACGGAGCTTAAATTCTCTACAGCATATCACCCTCAGACGGACGGCCAAACCGAGCGGGTGAATGCATTGCTCGAGGAGTATCTGTGGCACTTCGTCACCACAAGACAACGAAACTAGCTTGAGTTGCTGGACGCGGCACAGTTTTCTTAAAATCTAAACCGGTCTTCAGCAACAGATCAAAGTCCAGCGGAGTTATGCCTAGGCTACCAGCCTAGGACGCCCTTGGAGGTTGCACGACAGTACGACGGCCCATGTCCAGTGGCGCATCTATTTGCAAGGGACAGGACCGAAAACATCGCTAAGGCGCGTGACAGCCTTGTGCGGGCGGCCATGCAGATGAAGCTGCGCGCAGACGAGCATCGACGACCAGTGGAGTACCAGGTGGGCGATCTTGTGATGTTGAAGATTACGCCCTATCTTTGGAGGAAAGCAACCAAGCGAAAGTTCCACAAAGGCCTTTTGCCAAGGTATGATGGACCCTTCAAAGTGCTCAGACGGGTGGGAGAAGTAGCTTACAAGCTGGCCTTGCCGGCCAGACTGAAAATTCATCCAGTCTTCCACGTTAGCTTCCTCAAACCATACCATGGAGACCTGGTCGCAGACGAGTTAGAGAACCCAGGCAGGATGCGCCCTGCCATCCGACCCAAGTTCGCAAGGAAGATTGCAAGAATTTTGGCGGACCGAAAGGTGGGTACAAGTCAAGGATCCCAGTATACAGAGTATCTGGTACAGTGGCATGGAGAGGATGTTTCCGATGCCACCTGGAGGCGAGCAGAAGAACTTTGGCAGTTCGAGGAGGACATTCAGGCCTACGTGAGGGCGAGCGCGACGGGGACATCGGCATCTTCAGGTGGGGGAGGATTGTCACTGCCCCAGTGATGTGCACGGCCAGGAGGGCCGTAGCGCAGCCCGCGGCGCGCAGCGCGGGCAAGGCAGGTGGCCGAGGACCTGCCAAGATGGAGTTTGACCGTGCCACGGGATGCGCACGTCCGTCCATGGGGCCGGCAAGCCCCATACTTAGTCAGACACATGACGCGAGGTTGGTGATCCAAGCGCCAAGGCCGAATGCGGACTCATCTCTCAGACGCGACGGCACGCGGAGTCGGCATCAGCAAGCTCAGTTTTCAGCAAAGCATGCGCGGCCGAAGAAGATCCGAAGCCATCCCTTAGCGGCGCGGTGCGCGGCGAGGCCAAACGCACCCGCGCGCGCAGGCCTGCCCTGCCGTGCGCCCAGGCGCGCGCTGGCCATCCTGGCTATGCCCCCAGGCATGCGCTGGCGGCCGCACGCCCAGGCGCAGGCGGCGCCTGGCGCGCGCGCATGCCCGACTCTCCCCGCGCACGCCCGGCTGGCAGGCGGCCAGTGCGCCTGCTTGCGGGCAGGCGGGCAGCTGCCCGCCGACCGCCGGCGCGCGCCAGGCGGGCGCGCGCCCAGCGGCCGACGCCCAGGCGCGCCCAGGCGCACGCCCAGCGCCCAGACGCGCCCAGCGGCCAGATACGCCCAGCAACGGCCCAGATCATCTGCTGCAATTTTTGGGGGATAAAATCGTCCTTATTAGATAAAATCCAAACCTTATCTTATGGGTAAGATTTGGGAATCCAACCAGCATATTTTGGATAGGAAAAATCAGCCATTATCCACATGTAACTAACTCAAGATTTGGATAAGATTTTGGGGGAGTTTGTTGGAGATATCTTGACCCTTATCCAAAGCAATCGTTGGAGATCTTTTGATGAAGATTGGAGACGTCCCAACCAGCTGAAACATTATCTCCTCATCAGATTACCCAACAACCAAGTCAAGGGATAAGATATGGAAGATTGGGCGGTGCTTCAAAGTGGCGTGCATTATTTGGACGTGCAAGTGGATAAGGATAAGATTTGGGAAGAGCTTTGGGATGAAGCAACGCTGCACTATAAAGAGGGTAGAGGTCTTCATGGGGAAAAAAGGAGCACAACGGAGAAGGATCAAAGGAGATTCTATCCAACCGGCCATCAAGAGGTGGGCGGTATCTTCTAGTCTCCACCTTGGGTGAGAAGGAGGAGAGAGAAGAGACGATCGGAGCCGTTGAGGAGCTTCCTACGGGCGATCATCTACGGGTTACGGCTGAGTGATCTTGTAGCCTAAGGGCAAGGTGAGAGAGAGATCGTGAGAGATTTCTTGTAGTGCTACGGCACATATTCATCTTGTCTTCCTCTTTGGATTGTATTAATCAAAGAGGTTGGGGTAGAGTTTACCCTGTACATCTTGTGTTTGGGTTGGGCATTGTTCTGTGATTTCTTGTTGGGATTCTTGGGGTTCCTGTAGGGAGAGGTCTCGATCAACCTCACCCTAGCCTGTGGTGCGCATCAACTCTGAGAAAGAGAGAGGCTGACTTAGCACGAGGATTGCTAAGGCCGGTCCTGTGCTAGGACGCTTCCGTACTTAGAAAAAAAATAGCTATACCTAGCCGGGTGACAATCTTCTGCCTTTCATTGCGGCATGGGGAATATCTCCAGTATACCTCAAAAAGTATCGAGTCCCGTTAAGGTGTTGCCACGTGGTCTTGATTGGGGCGTGATTATGGCGTCCTGAGTTCCAAAGCTCCTCCCTTCATTAATGGCTATTTTCCGTCTAGTGCCTATAAAAGGGGGAAAGCAGAAGGGGCCTGAGCACACCCGGGAAAGTCTTCGAGCAGAAAGAAACTTTCATGACTTTTCCTATGCTGAATTTGAGAGCTGTGAGGTTGGCTTTTTCTTTCGAGGTTTGGTTTGGTCCTGATAGTTGGGGTGAAGGAGTTGCTGGGAAGCAATTCATCCTCAAGGAAGGAGTTATGGAGGTCATATGCGAAGCGTAGAAGGAGGATAGAGGTCATATGGGAAGCGCACGTGGGTGCTCTCTATTTGATCTCATCCATCCATTGTGGAACTATAAAGGCCACTGGAAATGCAATTGTTGATGGGCTATGGTTTCCACAGGCTTTTCGTCAACCATGGTAAGTTGGTAACCTTCATCGCTAAGCCTCTTCTTCTTGAGGCTTTTCATCTTCCATGGTGGCGTTTAGCCATGTCCCTGCATCCGTAGGGGCTCCACACTCTGAGAAACCGGAGGTAAGTTCCTTCATGTTGCTTCTTTTCCCTATATGACTGCTCGGAGATTCGGGGATCACAGCTCGACAGAGTTGTCTTTTCCGATTTCCTTGAATCATGGGAAGAAGTTATGTTGAAGCAACATCGTGTGCCGAGCTCACTTGTTTGAGCGTTTTCTTTTGCATTTTGTGTATTTCCTGTGCTGTAATGCACTTGTAATGCCTTGAGAGGCTGTAACTTTTTGTAATAAAATGTTGTTGAAATAAAAGTGCTTTTCCCTTCGCACATGTAGCTATTTTTGTTGTTTTGCTTCTATTTTGCAAAGCACAAGTTTTTCCCAACGTATCATTTTTGCATTTTTTTCGACGCACAAACCTCTCGTATACGTTGAATTGGAGGATGCGGGGTGAAGACTCGGTCTTGCCGAGATATGCGAACAGCCATTAGGGCATCCCTTTGCTAAGGAAAATGGCTGCATCCGATATTTGCAAGTCAGGGGCGTTTTAGAGATTTAACTCCTTGTCAAATGGTTCGGTTTAAGCCTGCCGATGCGCATCAGAACACGTTGGCTCTTTAAGGGTATAGCGCATGATATATCTTAGGCTGGGGCAAGGACTGGATAGCCTTCCCAACTTTTGATGGGAGTTCGGTTATGCCGAGTATCTCCAAAAGCTCTTACTTAGTTCGTTGGCACTGCTTGGTCATGCCGAGGCTTGGAAAAGTCGCTCGATCTTGTCGAGGCTTAGAAAAAAAATTATATTTTACTTGGTGCTGCCAAGGTACGAAGAAGTCGCTCGGCCCCGCTGAGGTTCGAAGAAAGATCACTCGGTGCTGCCGAGGCTTGAAGAAAGATTATATTTTACTTGGTGCTGCCAAGGTACAGAGAAATTGCTCGGCCCTCGGACCTGCCGAGGGTGCTCGAACATACCGAGTCTTTGTTGATATTTAGCTCAGCCCTCGGACATACCGAGAGTGCTCGAACATATCGAGTCTTCGTTGACAATTGGCTCAGCCCTCGGACATGCCGAGAGTGCTTGGACATACCGAGTCTTTGTTGATATTTAGCTCGGCCCTCGAACATACTGAGTCTTTGTTGATATTTAGCTCGGCCCTCGGACGTGCCGAGAGTGCTCGGACATACCGAGTCTTTGTTGATATTTAGCTCGGCCCTCGGACATAACGAGAGTGCTCGAACATACCGAGTCTTTGTTGATATTTAGCTCGGCCCTCGGACATACCGAAAGTGCTCGGACATACGGAGTCTTTGTTGGGGGACCCGTAGGACAGTAATCAGATGAAACTTGTCTCTTATCAAAGACTTTGGGAAAGATCGTTTGAAGCGTAAACAGCGTGAAATCTCATTATTGTAAATGGGGTGAGTTTGGTGAGAGCATACTTTATTGATGATATTTCCGGAGGTTGTCTAAATTTCACGTTCGAGGAATAGATTTTTCGTCCATATCCTGAAGCTTGTAAGTTTCGGGCCTGATAACCTCCGTAACTTGATAGGGACCTTTCCAATTTGGGGATAACTTCCTTTGCTCTAACGGTTTAGAGACAGATGCCTTACGGAGAACGAGGTCACCAGGAAGGAAAGATTTTCCTCTGACTCGGGAAGAATGATAGCGAGCTACCCTTTGTTGATAGGCTGCAATCCGGATTCGAACCTTCTCTCTGATTTCTTCTATCAAGTCAAGATTGGTTCGGAGCTACTTATCGTTTGACTCCTCCGAATAACTCTCCACCCATGGCGATGATAGCCCTATCTCCACAGGGATGACAGCTTCCGTGCCGAAGGCCATTTTGAAAGCAGTCTCACCTGTGGATACTCTCTGGGTAATCCGGTAGGCCCACAAGACATGATGAAGCTCCTTCGCCCATCTGCCTCAAGCTCTATTGAGTCGGGCTTTAATTCCCTGTAGCAAGGTTCGATTGGTCACTTCAGCTTCTCCATTGGCTTGAGGATGCCCAACCGAAGTGAGGCGGTAGCAGATGCCATGATCGTCGCAGAACTCTCGGAATTTGGAATTGCCAAACTGTCTTTCGTTATCGGTGATGATGGTGTGCGAAAAGCCGAATCGACAAATGATGAATCTCCATATAAAATCTCTAGCCCGAGCCTCGGTTATCTGAGCAACTGTCTCGACCTCGACCCACTTGGTGAAATAGTCGATTGCTACAAACAGAAACTTCCTCTGTCCCGTGGCAAGAGGAAAAGGGCCGAGGATGTCCATTCCCCACTTGGCAAAAAGCCAAGCAGATGATACAGGCATTAAGTGAGTAGAGGGGAGTCTCTGTATGTTTGAATATTGCTGGCATAAGTCACAGGCTCGAACGAGATCGTTGACATCTTTCTGCATAGTTGGCCAGTAGTATCCCTGGCGCAACACTTTGTGACATAGAGCTCGACCGCCAAGGTAGTTGCAACAGATGCCCTCATGGACCTCCCGAAGGGCATAATCAGCTTCCGATGGACGAAGACATTTAAGCAATGGCATAGAGAAGGATCTCTTGCACAGTTGATCATCGAGTAGGACATAATGTGATGCTTGCATCTTCAATTTCCTTGCATCCTTTCTGTCAATTGGAAGTGACCCTTCTTTGAGATATTTAAGGATTGGGTCTAGCCAGGATAGTTCGGCATCAATCTGCATCACCCGATTAACATCGGCAATGCTGGACTCTCCTAAGACTTCCAGGTGGAATTTCTGTTCGAGATCCATCGAATCTGTGGTTGCCAAGCGGGATAAAAGGTCGGCGAGCACATTCTCGGCCTAGGAACCTGAATGACCTCAAATTCGAAAAAACAAGAGGATATATTATGCACCTTTTGGAGATACCAAATCATGTTCGGCTCTTGAGCTTCGAATTCTTTTCGCACGTGGCCAGCCACCAATTAAGAGTCAGTATACGCATTTAGTTTCTTGATTCCAAGATCACAGGCGATGCGGAGTCCAGTGAGCAGAGCCTCATACTCTGCCTCATTGTTGGAGGCTGGGAAGGAGAAGCGGATGCCATACTCGAAAGTCACGCCTTCCGAACCGGTAAGAACCAAGCCGGCACCAGAGCCATTTGCGTTAGACGATCCGTCTGCATGAAGCAGCCACATAGCATTGGTCTTTGGTTGTTCGAAGGTATTCGGAGTGGAACCATCCTCAGGAATGGTGCACTCAAGGAGAAAATCTACCAAAATTTGAACTTTAATGGCCGGGCGTGGCTGATACTGGATATCATGCTTACTTAGTTCAACAGCCCATTTAGTCATTCTTCCGGACATCTCCGGATGGTGGAGGATCGGCTTGATGGGTTGGTCGGTCAGGACCATCACAGTGTGTGCTTGAAAGTAAGGTCGCATCTTTCGAACATATGTTATGAGAGACAACGCCACCTTTTCAATTCGGGCATACCTCGTCTCAACATCCCAAAGTATTTTACTAACATAGTAAATCGGCTTTTGGATTTTGGCCTCCTCTCGGATTAGCACAGACCCGACGGCACCTTCTGATACTGCCATATACAGATATAACGTCTCTCCGGGCCTCGAACTGCTGAGGAGAGGTGGTGAACCGAGGTATCTTTTGAGATCCTCGAAGAATTTCTGGCAGTCCGAAGTCAACTGAAAGTTTTTAGCCGACCGAAGTGCCTTGAAGAAGGGCAAACATCTCTCGACTGATCGAGCAATAAAATAGTTGAGGGCCGCTATCCTTTCGATAAGGCGCTGCACCTCCTTGACCGACTCTGAAGGTGCCATTTGTTGCAGAGCTTGAATTTTCTACGGATTTGCCTCAATGCCTCGTTGAGAGACCATGAAGTCCAAGAATTTCCCCGAGTTGACTCCGAAGCCACATTTGGTTGGATTAAGCTTCATTTGATACTTCCGGAGTGCGGCGAAGCTTTCTGTAAGATCATCAATATGCCGGGATGCCTCCTTGCTTTTAACCAGCATGTCATCAACATAAACCTCCATGTTCCGACCAATTTGCTCTTTAAAGACTTTATTAACCAGCTTATGGTATGTTGCACCTGTATTTTTTAAACCAAAAGGCATGACTCGGTAACAGTAGATACCTTGATCGGTTATAAAGACGGTCTTTTCCTCGTCCTTGGGTGCCATGCAAATTTGATTATAGCCCAAATAGGCATCCATAAACATCAACATCTGGTGGCCCGAAGTAGCATCCATAAGTTTGTCAATCTGAGGTAGAAAAAAACTGTCCTTCGGGCAAGCCTTGTTGAGGTATATGAAATCGATGCAGATTCTCCATTTGCCATTTGACTTCTTTACCATGATAACATTCGCCAGCCAGTCGAGATAGTTCACTTCCCGAATGAAGTTGGCTTTAATGAGCTTATCCACTTCTCTTCAATAGCTTTCTGACGCTCGAGGGCGAAGCTTCTCTTCTTCTGCTTGATTGGCTGAAACGTCTCATCCACATTGAGGCAATGGATGAGGACATCTGGGTTGATCTTCGGCATGTCCGAAGCAGACCAAGCGAAGATGTCGGCATTTCTCTGAAGAAATTCGACCAAATTTTGCCGAGGCTTTCCTTTCAGTTGTGATCTGATCCTTATGGTTCGGTCGGGCTGAGTTTTATCAAGTGGCACCTCCTCAAATTCCTCGACTGGCTCTCCCCGTTGCTCGACAAAGTCTTCTCAAGCATTTAGCCTGTCAATCTCGGGCCTTCTAGACTAAAGGTCGGAAACGAAGCAGTACCGAGCCACAGCCTGATTTCTTCGAACAACTCCCATCCCCCATTCGGTGGGAAAACTTCATGGCGAGATGAGAAATAGAGATAGCAGCTTTGAGGGATATTGTCCTGGTCTGCCGAGGATGGCATTGTAGGGGGACCAAAGCTTGGTCACCAAGAAGTCAGTGTGAACCGTGGCTATGCTGGGCCAAGTGCCTGCTCGGACCACTAAGGTGATGACCACCTCGGGGATAATGGTGTCGCCAATAAAACCTACTAGCGTGGAGCCTATGGTTCGGAGATTTTTCACTCGCAATTTCATCCTCACAAAGGCATCAAAGTACAAAACATTAACAGAACTTCCACTATCAATCAAAATACGGTGTACATCATAGTCATTCATGTTAAGAGATACAACCAGAGCATCATCGTGCGGATACTGTATCTCCCGAAAGTCCTCGTCAGAGAAAGAAAGTTCATCGGCCCGAGTCTTCTTTGGTGGTTTTTCTTCTTCATCCTGCCGAGTCGATGAGGAGCCGATTGTTGCTATCATATAAACATTGCCAGCAACCGGCAGGTTCGGTGAAGGAGGTTGGCGACGCTCAGGCTGACGATCTCCTCCGTTGTTCGGCTTGGAGGCTCTTCTAAACCGGTCCAGTCTGCCCCGTCGGATGAGTTGCTCAATCTCATTCCGAAATTGCCAGCACTCCTCGGTGGCATGCCCGTGGTCCCAGTGGAATCGACAATACTTAGCCATATCCCTCCGGGCCCCGTTCCCTCGGAGAGGTGGCGGTCGAGGGATCTGGCGCTCGATCTCCATCAGGATTTGCGCCCTTGGTGCAGTGAGTGGGGTGTATTAATGGAACCTCCAGGCCGAGCTCCAGGTATGATCTCTGAGTGGTTGCGGAAGAACTCTCTGATGGCGAGACGGGCTGGCACGGCGAAGGGGTCGATTCTTCTTCGAGCCCTTGCCTCTTTCCTTCTTGATTGCTCGGCTCGGGCTGACCTTCGCGACTCCTCAACTCTGGTAATGGGGATTTTTTGTTAACGGCTAAATGGGTAAATGGCCGGGGATGTTATTCTCCACTCCATCCCCATTTACCCATCCCTATCTCCG
This sequence comes from Calamus simplicifolius, assembly GCA_900491605.1. Taxonomy (NCBI): domain Eukaryota; kingdom Viridiplantae; phylum Streptophyta; class Magnoliopsida; order Arecales; family Arecaceae; genus Calamus; species Calamus simplicifolius. The sequence continues at coordinate 617,808 of UESW01004166.1, read as the reverse complement.
TTAATTTTAATATAATATATTTAAATTTTAAATATATATATATATATATATAATATATTAAAAATTAAAAATAAAAAATAAATAAAATATATATCCTAACTCTTGATCTTTCTTATTTCACGTAGCCATCCCTTGCTCTTCCTTTTTTCACGCAACTAATCTGAAGTTCTGAACTAAGACGAAAACCTAACTCCATTAGTCCATTGTCTATCTTCGTCAATCGCTGCCCCATCGACACCCTCCAACACTTTTTTCTTTTTATGGTATACTCATCTCTTTAAAAAGATATCTCTTTATTTATTTCTTTGAAATTTAAATGTATTTCTTTTTACGGTTGTTATGTTGAAAATCTTCATTTTCTGATTTTTTTTCCTTCTTAGTTATTTTCTTTCTCACTTTTCGTTTTCTTCTTCTTTATTCAAGAGTCGAAGAATCTCTTATATATATCAATATCATCATCTCGATTCGTCTCCATCTTATCTAAACAGATAAACGATACCCAATGGGTACCCGTTTACCCAGCCGGGTATTCCTGTCCCCGTTCCGTTAATTATAACAGCTTAACGGAGCAGGGAACGAGAACGTTTTTTCTAACGAGGGCGGGGATCAATATAGACCGCCCCGAGCCATCCCTGAACCATTGCCATCCCTAGCGCCTTGCTGACCTCCACTGGTCGTGGCCCAGTCGTGCGTGCCTCCTGTGCGCCCTGGCCACGCACCACATCAGGTTGGGCAGTTCTGGTAACTGCCCAGGCCACTCCCCCATGTCCCGGCTATGCCTCCTGCACACCCGGACATGGCTGGATGGTTGGAGCAATCGCCCCGTCTACGCCCACGCACCCGTGGTCTGCACCCTGTCTGCGAGCCCAGTCAGCAACCTCGCGTACCTACCTGCGCCTGTGTGCCCGACTACGGCGCGTGCGCCTCCTGCGCCGCGCCTTGCCATGCAGCCCTATGGTTGTGCCTTTGCTCTGCGAGCGCCTGGCTGCTGCGCAAGCGGCTAATTGCGCTGCGCCCTATAGCCTTGTGGCATTGCTTACGCCCTGCACTTCAATGCCCCACGCTTGGGTATACGCCTCCTCCTCAGCCGGTCTCACTGGCTGAGCGGCCAACCTCGCACCTCCTGTGCGTGCAGTCTCGATCTGCCATCGCAGGGTCTCACCAAAGGCCACCTCTTGGCCTGCCATCCACGTGCCGCTGCGCTATGACATGGGCCAGGGAACAGAATAACTCCTCATCTTATCAAAGCATTGATATCACAAACAGTTATGTTTTTCAGATATTAAATCAGTAATTCAAAAAATGCAAGGAAATCATACATGCTCCACTAAAATTAATGATCGTATAGGAACCCATTGCGATAGATCAAATCCATTTATGACATATCACAGAGTAGGCCTGCTCAATTCATTACTAAACAAGACAAGCACAGGATTAAAGACCAATCTAATGCTACATTTTCCATGGAAATAAACAAAAAAAATTGCATCTATATCTTAAACGAAGCTCCATCATCTCCACACGCGCACAGATAACAGCAGATTACTTGCCAAACAAATATCATGGCCACCATGTGTCAGCGTCTCAGACTAGAATAAGGCAAAAATACATTATTTTAAGTACAAAACAAACCTCGGATAAGCAATGAAAGCACGGATGCTTGTCAAGAAATCAATACTGACATGAGGAATCGCCTTTCTTAAATAAAAGAAAAGGTTCAGATTTTTATATCCCTCACCTTAATTCCAAGGATCACTGCACCTTCTGCGAGGAAGAGAGTCATATGACTAGTGAGATTAAAAGGCGCAGTAAGCCAGACGCCACGCTGAACATTGAGCTGCCCGCCACCTCTATCCGAAAGCTCCGAGATCGCCGCCACAGCACGCTCGAACGCCATGGTGTTCAACGTGACTCCATCACCGACCCCACCGAAGTCGGTCAAGTTGAACGCCACCGGCCGGAGCATCGGGATCGGCCGCGGCCGCGGCCGCGACCACCGCCCGAAAAACCGGAGCCCACCCACGGCGTTCCTCTGCCCAATAAGAATACACACGAACAAGGCGAGCCAGAGCACCGACAAGATGATCTTGCCGGACGAGAGGGTCCCGATGACTCGACGCCGCTGGGGGCGGAAGTGAAATCTGCTGGTTGGGGAGTACATCGCCATGATCCGAATCGAAGCGAATCAGATAGGAGGGGAGGAGGATGCGATCGATATCTTCGCCGTTTTCTTTACGAAAAGCGGCGAGATTTGCATGAATCGAGAGGTCCCCGAGAGGAGACTTAGGGTTGGATGTCAAAGATCTAGGAATTAATGGAGGAATCACCAACTCAGGAGCTAGGGTTTGGCCGAGGAATTAAATTTAAAAAGGGCGGGACTTGGCACGGCTGAAAACTATTCCATGGGGATTAAATTAATTATCAGAATTTGATTCGAAAAATACGGACTAATGGGATGGGAAAATTCACATCCATAAATGTATGATATTCGAATTCTAATACAAGTCTGACAATTAAACTTGATGACTACGAAACCCAAAATATCAAAATGAATCAACATTATATATATGATCATTTATTTTCTTTAAAAATTTAAATGTACCATAAAGATTAAGACGAATTAATGAGATAGATTAAATAAGTATCCATATATACGTATATTATTGTACGTATATATAGATATAATCTATTTTGTTGGATAGATTTGAATGTTTGAAAAGGTCTCCTGATAGTACCTTGTGATTTAAAAATAATATAGCACGGTCACCAAAATCCATTGGAATTTAACCCAAAAAAGAAAGAAAAGGTTAAATAAGAGAGGCAGATTGGAGGGAAAAACAAAAACCTTTGGCGATTTCTCGACGGCGAGGAGCCATGCCGAGGCTGAGATCCGCGATGCTCCCCTTCTCCTTGATGTATTGCCTCATCAGGCTGCAGGTAACCGCAAAGTTGGACTTCGCTCCCGATCTCCCCTCGGGTTTCGGTCCGATCTCTGCCATCTCCCTCGCCGGCGACCCAACAATAAACAAATTCCTCCAGATCCGATCAAAGCTCTCTCTGGTTCCTTCCTACTTTCCATTCGATTCGTCTCGTCTCTTCCGCTTCCCCTTTCTCTTCGGGGCTCGTCAGGCTCGCCGTTCATTTATCTCCCTGCGACCAGGCATTTAAACGGCGATTCGAGAAACGAGTGAGCGGAAAAATAAATAACTTCTAAATTTTAAAAAGCCAGGCAAAGCGCAGGCCTGTTTTGTACGAGCGGACGAAGTCCGCAAGCTCGCATCAAACTAGCAACAGTTTTCTCGACATTGATCGAAGAGTGAACCCAACTAAATATGATCATTTTCATATGATCGCTAAATATAATCGACATTGATCACTCACTAAATATGATTGATTTCCATCATGAAATCTTTAATGAAGTAATGACTCCATTAATAAACCATTAAACTATATATATTTCGTTAATACAATGACACCAAATCTTATTGTAGCTTGCATATCATATATTGGTGTCGACAATTAATAATAAGTTTTCTTCTATTTGCCTTATGAAATTTTGTATTATGGATTTTTGACAAAGTCTTTAATATTAATCAATACCATAAAATATTTATAATTTTTTATGATATAAAACAGGATGGGGATGGGCGGGCCGATCGAGCCCAGTTAGAAAAAGTTTCAGTTTGTTGTTGTTGTTTTTTTTTCTTCTTCTTCTTTTTTTCTTTTTAACTCAAAACGAACTATAGCTCATTCAAACTTCGAACCGGATCTGATTTGAAATTCATTCTTAAGTCTGGGCTCTGATAAATTTGCCATTGGATCAGGCTTGAGCGAGGCATGCTTTATCCGACTTCAGTCCAAGGCTACATGAGATTCTTTATATCTCTATTATTATTGATGTAGCTAATGCAGCCATGAGAGTAATCATGGCAAAATCAAAAGCTTAAGATGGCCCCGCCCCGGTGTCTTCAGGTTGGCCGAGTCGGCCCCGACCTTCCCTGGTTGGCCCTGCTCGGCCCCGGCATCTCTAGGTCGGCCGAGTCGGCTCCGACCTTCCCTGGTCGGCCCTGCTTGGCCCCGGCATCTCTATGTTGACCGAGTCGACCCTAACCTTCCTTGGTCGGCCCCGCTCAGCCCCGACATCTCCCATGTAAGCCCAGTCGGCCCCGACCTTCCTTGGTTGGCCCCGCTCGGCTCCGACATCTTTATGTCGGCCGAGTCGGCCCCGACCTTCCCTGGTCAGCCCCGCTCGGTCTCGGCATCCCTAGGAGAGCCAAGACGGCTCCGATTTTTCTAAGCCGGTCCTGGCCATTCAAGCCACCATCTTTTTGACTCGCGCCGTCTGACATCACCAGGCCCAACTGCTATGCCGTTGATGGGACCAGACCTAACTACCCATTAGCTCCACTGACTTATGGGACTTGGCCCACTAACCGTCGTTTTTTTCTCTCCGATGGGACAGGAGCCACCAACCGGCTCAGATTCACGCAACCCCCACGAACCCTGCGGACATTCCTTTCTTACGGAACTCCACGTGGTCGTGCAGGTGTCAACCACCTATAAAAGGGTAATTCCACTCAAGGACCAGGTACGCAAACCTACACATTCGTTATTCTACCACCCAGAGAGGGATCCCCTTTTCTTGGAGGCGGACTCCTCTCACCTCCAGAGGAGCTCGTTTTGAGCTCTTCCTCAGCTGTGACCTCGGTTGCTGACTTGAGCGTCAGAGGGTCCTCACCGAAACACCCCTCCGGTCTTGAGACTTTTTGCAGGCCATCTAGCTCGGCGAGGATTTGCTAATTAAGCAGCTCTCTCTCTTTCCGACATCCGAGATCGGCGATCGGGCGTCATTAGATTGGCGCACCAGGAAGGAGGGTATTTGGCGCTAGTTTTCTGTGATAGCTAGCGGCGAACTCTTACCCCCTCTTCTTTCTTCATCGAGCCATGGTGGTGACATGAGCTCAAGATGCTTTAATCAGCTGTCCGGCGGGGCTTCCCTCGCTGGCTAGGCAGCAGGAGGCTAATCCCCCTGCCGCCGATCCTCCCACCACCAGATGCGGTTGCCCCAACTGCGAAACAGCTGGCTGCTCTCGCCCAATAAGTCCAAACTCTCACCGCCATGTTTCATGGACTTCAGCAGCAGTAGTCTGTGGCCACCCAGCACCAAACCGCTCCCCCTGCCAGTCAGTAGTTAGCAAGGGGAGGCTCTCCTCAGCGAAAGGCCGGTCATCGTCAGGTTTCCCCTAGAAATCCTCATCGTGAGCCTCCCAAGCGGCCACGGTCTCCTGATTGTGGCCCGAGCAAGTTTCCTCTGGAGCCGCGCCGCCAGGAGGAACCAAATGGAAGTCCCACCTTCCGCGTCCTTCTTCTTCTTCTTCCTCTTCATCATCCTTCAAGCCGCCTTGGAGGGCCCCGACGATCAGCCGCCAGGCGAAGGAGCGCCTGGATGAGTACAACCGGCGACTAGATGAGCTCGCCAGAAAGATCAACAATCAACCGGAGGAGGAGCATGTCACCCGTCCTCCCTATACCCGCCGGATACTGGAGGAGCCCGTCCCCTCTAGATTTTGTTTTCCCCAGATAGATCCGTACGATGGTACGATGGATCCTTTCGACCACCTCAAGAGTTATAGAGCCATGATGCAAGTCCAGGGTGCTACGGACGCCCTTCTCTACAAGGCTTTCCCCGCTACTCTACGGAAAGTGCTCGCGCTTGGCACTCACGCCTGTCCCCTCACAGCATCGACTCTTTTCAAGAGTTGGAAAGGGCCTTTTTGACACATTTTGATGCCTGCCGACGGATCTCGAGGGTTATAGATAGCCTCTTCTCCGTGCACCAAAAGGAGGGAGAGTCGCTGCGGGACTTTGTGGCCCAGTTCAAGACTGCCGCCCTTGAAGTCTACCATCTAGACGACGCGGTGGCAACACTGGTGCTGAAGCGGGGGCTCCTCCCATCCCGCTTCACCTTTTCTCTGAATAAGAAGCCCCCGAGTTCCTACTCCGACCTCCTCCTCCGGGCTTAAAAGTATATCCGTGCGGATGAGGCTGACCTCACTCGCCGAGAATCCTCAAGGAGCTCCAACCGCAAACCTGCTCGCCCCGAGCCAAGTGGACCCCCTCACCACCAGCGGCCCGATCCGCCTCGCCGGTCCGACAATAGGCATCGAAGCCCCATCCCTGATGAGAGCAAGCTCATGCCCCTTCTCGCCCCTCGATCTCACATCCTTATGGAGATCGAGGGTGAGCCTTATCTCCAGCGCTCTCCTCCTATGAAGAAAGGTCCTCCCCATGACAAGAGTCGTTATTGCCGATTCCATCGGGATTACGGCCACGACACGACAGCTGGTTCAGCCTGAAGCGTGCCATTGAGGAGCTCATCCAGCGGGGCTACCTCGGCAAGTATATTCAGAAGGCGCCACAACCACTGCCGGCACTCATGGGGCCCCCGTCTGCTCAGGCCACTATCAACAACACCCCCATGGAGCGGACGGTCGGGATGTTGTTTTGGGGAGTGATTTCCTCATCTAAGCGGCCAAGAGGGGAGGAGGCACCGGGTAATGTAGTTCTTGGGAGGGGATCGGCAAATGTTGAGAATGTAAATAATGAAGGCATCGCCGTCTCCATGACGATCGCCAAACACCCTGTAAAAAGGATATTAGTTGATAGTGGCAGCTCAGCTGACATCCTTACCTATGACGCCTTTGTTCGGATGGGATTGTCCCTTAACTCTCTTCAGCCTGTGGCGACCCCTTTAGTTGGATTCACTGGGGATTCGGTAAGGGTTGAGGGTAAGATATCTTTGCCTATGACAGCCAGAACACCGCCATGCCAAAGCATAGTTATTATGAAGTTCCTGATTGTACGAGTTCCCTTGGCATACAATGCCATTCTTGGGCGCCCAGGCTTAAATCTATTGGATGCGATTATCTCCACCCGGCGCCTACTGGTGCAGTTCCCTACTAGCGAAGGTGTCAGGGAGATGAGAGGCGAGGTCGGCTCAGTCCTGCCCTGCTATCACACAGCATCAAGTCCTTTGGAAGCCGAGTCGGTCCTAGAAGTGCCTGACCCCAGGGAGTCCAGCAGAGGGGGACAACCAGTCGAGCACCTTCTAACCTTTCCCCTCGCGGACGATCCGGCAAAGACCATGCATATCGGCGGACTCCTCCCCACGGAAGACCGTGATCGCCTCCTAATCTTCCCGCGGGCCAATTCGGACATTTTTGCTTGGTCAGCGTCTGATATGCCCGGCATCCCTCTAGAAGTGATCACCCACAAGCTCAATATCGACCTAAAACACCGTCCGATCTGCCAAAGGAAGAGAAGCTTCACTCCCAAGCGGCAAAAAACTATCGATGAGGAGGTCAACAAGCTGCTCGGCGCCGGCCATATATGAGAGGCGCATTACCCTAGCTGGCTAGCTAATGTGGTCATGGTGCAAAAGGCAAACAGGAGTTGAAGAATCTGCATCGACTTTACTGACCTCAACAAGGCGTGTTCGAAAGATAGTTTCCCCCTGCCAAGGATAGACTAGCTAGTGGATTCCACCTCTGGCCACGAGTCCCTCAGCTTCATAGATGCCTTCTATGGGTATAACCAAATAAGGATGGACCCCAGCAACGAAGAGCACACCTCCTTTGTGACAGAAAAAGGCATTTATTGTTACAAAGTAATGTCCTTCGGTCTTAAAAACGCGGGGGCAACCTATCAAAGATTGATAAACAAAGTCTTTCAGGACCAGCTGGGCTGGAACATGGAGGTCTATGTGGACGATATGTTGATAAAAAGTACCTGTGCCTCCAACCATGTCTCCGATCTAGAAGAAACTTTTAACAACCTCCGCCACTTCTAGGTCAAGCTGAATCCCAAGAAATGCGCCTTCGGGGTTACGGCGGGCAAGTTCATGGATTTTGTGGTGACTCAGCAAGGGTTCAAGGCAAACCCAGAGAAGATCAGCGCCATCCTCGACATGAGGCCACCATCCAGCAAGAAGGAAGTGCAACGACTAACGGGGAGGGTGGCGCTCTAAGTCATTTGTTGTCCCAGATAGCTACCCAAGAGGGGGGGGGGGGTGAATTGGGTCATTTAAAAAATTTAAACTATTTTGAAGTAAAACACCCAACTTAAAATAAATCACAGATATGCAACAATTAAAACAGAATATGTAATGAGGAGATGAAGAGGAAGAGATAAGGAGTCGAGCACTGCAAACACAGAGATTTTATAGTGGTTCAGTGTACCTACACCTACGTCCACTTTCAAGTACCTCTTGGGTCCACACTATAATTAACCTTGATTACAGCAGAGTTGTTTCACAAGATCACAACTCAAACTTGTTGTTTTCTCGGGCGCACAACGAACCCAGCTGGTTTTCAAGGTTCACCAGCACAAAACCTTACACACAAACAACTGCTTGCACAAGGCAATCTGCCTCAATTGATTCAATCACCTGATTGACTCAGTTCACAAGAAAAATAAGAATGTAAGATACAACAACTGCTCCTTAAATGAGCAAATAAGACAAGTTAACAATTCAAACAAAGAGATAGAAATGTAAGCCTGATTTGTAGATCTTTGTGGCTTGATTCTTCTCCTCTTTCTTGCTTTTGAATGATTCTTCCTTGAGTATTCTCTTGAAGCTCGGAAGAACAGATGAAGAACAGGAACTAGGGCTTGCTTGTTTGCTTCTTCAAACTTAGAAATCTCTTCAAAATGAAAGTGTGAAGACTAGGGATTTCTCTCTTTTCTCTTAGGGAATCAATACAATCTTTCCTTTTGATTTTTTCCCTCTGATTTTCTCTCGGATTTTTTTCTTCTTTTTCTTCTCTATTTTTCTTTTTCTCATCTTTCAAACGGTCACATCCCTCATGCTCTTATAGATCCTTCCAAAACTAAGAATAGATGAAAACTATCCGTTAGAATCAAAATGGAAGAAAAGTTAGGAACAAATAAGGTAATAGCCATTGAGATTTAAAATAAAAAGCAAGGTTTAGAGACGTTCTGACATATCTGAAAGTCGTTTCTAACAGTCTAGAGTTGGCTCTGACTTTCTTGGGGTCGACTCTAACTTGAAATCCCCAAAACAGCCCGATTTGGAGTCTGCTCTAACTATTCTGGGGTCGACATATTTTTCTTCTGGAGTCGACTCTAACTCCTCAGGTGTCGACTCTAATTTGAGACCCGAAAAACCATCTCTCTATTTTTCTGCTGGGGTCAACTCTGCAGGTTCCAGGTATCGACTCTAATCCATGCCATTTTCCGAAGTCGACTCTGTGATTCTAGGTGTCGACTCTAATGTCTGCAATCTTACCTTGACATTAGAATTAAGCTCCGAACTTGATTTCTCTCGAGATTTTGATCATTTAAACAAGTTATAAACTGAAACACTTAATCAAAATCATTAGTAACTTCATAAGTTATACTCAAATAGTTTTGTTTATCATCAAAATTAATAATTGGGTAACAATCTCCCCCTTTTTGATGATGACAAAAACTTTGAGTATATGCATTAGAATTCATAAGCATTGTAAACTTTATCAAGACTTTAAATTTGTTCAATTTAAGAAATAAGCCACAGTTTCAAAATAAGCAAAATTGATCAATAATGATCAACATGAACTATATCAAATAAAAATTACACTCCCCCTGCATAATATAACTCCCCCTTTCTTTATGCATATTTCTTTTAGATTGAATATATTTAAATTCTCATTCTCTCTCTCCCTTATGCATGATACCATTTTTTCTTTCTCTTATGCATATACAATTCTTCTTTTCTTCTCCTTTTTTGTTATCAACAAAAAGATGAAAAACAATTGTATAAAGAATTTTAAAGTGATATTCAAATTTAGAAAAATTGAAGAATAGATATCATTCATTGCAATCATCATTGTATCAAACATTGTATCATTCATTCAAACAGTGTTTCATTACATCAAAACATTGCATTGCATCATGTACCAAGATACAAAATAGTAAATGTCCTAAGTACAAGCTATCAAAATAACATAAAAGCTAAATTTTGATTTGACAGGATCTTAAAGGCTAATTGGGATTTGACTTGAGTTGGCTTGAATAGGCATCAATATAGGAAGTAGAAGGTCAATCAAGTATGTTTGTAGACAATTCTCTTCAGATGACCTATTAATTCCATAATCTCATCTTTTTGTGATCGCTTGAAGCCTTCAAGACATCCCTCAATCTGAGTAACAGTAAAATCTATATCCCTTTTTAGTTGTCCAGTGGCATCAAGGTAAGCTCTAGATCCATCTGCGATCCCTTCCAGTCTTTCAAAAATCTTGTGAAGCTTAGAGGATAGGGTATCCATAGATCTGTCCAATGAAGATACAATCATGTCAAGCTTAGCAGAGAGCTGCCTCATCTCATCTCTCATCTCTGAATCATGCTCAGTCAATAAGGCCCTGAGCTGATCAAGCTGCCTCTCTAAAAAGCCTGCTGACTCAGCAAACAAACCCGATGCCACCTGAGGGGGTGAAGAAGTGCTCGGTCCAGCAATAGATGGTCCCGCAACTGATGGTCCAGTAGTAGATGGTCCAGGGATATCCTCATCTCTGGCCTCCTCAATTCTGACTTCTTATCCTCTCCTTTGCCACTGGCCATTAACTTTCCTGAAGCCCATTCTATGAATAGTGGAGATGCTGTAGTAGTCAGTATATCTGAGATTTCTTTGCTTTTTTCTCCATTATCTTTACACCTTGGCTTCTGAACACCAGTGTGAGAACCATACCATATGGCAGTGTAGATCTTTTTTTGTAGCTGCCTCTGCCATATAACTAATCATCATCCCGGCCAAATTTACTGGTTGACCAGTAATGATACAATCCATCAGAAGAATGTCTCGCTCGAGACATACTCGAACCTTCCAATCTTAGGAAAAAAGATTCTGCCACAAATATTATGAAGTAATCTGAGTTTCAAGTTGAGTTGATTTGCCATTACCTCTTCAAACTCAGAAACTTCCTCCCAAGCATCATTGACAGGGCTCCACCTCTGTCATCATGTTGACTGGCAATCAAACCAACAGTGGGTATCTCCAGAAGATTTCCTAGTGACTCTGTAGTGATCACCACTCTGGTTCCACGCATAAAACTTACAAGGCCTCCTTCCCCTCTACATAGATAACTGTAGAACTCCTTCACAAGGGTAGGGTAGGTCGGAACATCCAGTGAGCAAATCTTCTCCCAACCCATTTCTCTTATTTGTCTTTCGATAGAAAAAACCTTCCAACTCAAATAGATCAAAATCTACCTTCCTTCCTGTAGTGATAACCTTCCCGGCCAACAAGTCAACGTGGGTGGATGATGGAGAAGCCTCCAGAGTAGAAGAAGAGGAAGACGAAGAGCTAGAAGACGATTGCCTCGTGGTTCTTCGAACGGAGCATCTCCCGGTAGGAACGGCCGCACCAAACATGGATCCTCGTCTCTTGGGAGCCATTGGAGGTCAATGGAGGTTGGAATCAAGGGTTTTGAAGAGTTTGAAAAAGTTTGAAATGCTTTGGAGAAGGATTTGAAAAAGATTTGAAAAGGATTGAGTCATTAAAAGTGTCGACTCTGCCCTAATAAAGTGACAATTTTTACTTAGAGTCGACTCCGCAAAGTAAGGTGTCGGCTCCGAACAAAAAATCAGTCAGCGCTCGAATTAGAGTTGGCTCTACAGAAGCCGGAGTCGGCTCTAATGAGCAGACAGAAAGCTCTAAAGATAAGGTGTCGACTCCAAGACTGAAGGTGTCGACTCCACAATAGTTTCAGTGAAAAAAGTAAATTTCAAGGATCTGAAACTAATCAAATTGATCATCAAAATCTAGATAAATTCTCCTTAATAATTGGGGAATCAATGAATCAAACTTCTAGATAACTTTCCTTATAAAGTGTAAAAGATTTTCAAGAAATTTACCAAAATTTAGATAGTTGTCCTTGAGAGTTTCAGAAAATCAATCTAAAGGATCACAAACTCCTAATTCTCCTCTAAGATAACAAAATCTCTCCTCACTCAAAGGTTTGGTAAAAATATCAGCTAATTGATCATTAGTGTTCACATAATCAAGACAAATATCATTATTAGCGACATGTTCTCTAATAAAGTGATATCTAATTTCTATGTGTTTAGTTCTAGAATGTTGAATTGGATTTTAGTTAGATTGATTGCACTAGTATTATCACATCTAATAGGAATTTTGTCAAGTGTGATGCCATAATCTTCAAGTTGTCGCTTAATCCAAAGGATTTGAGCACAGCAACTTCCAGCTGCAACATATCTGCCTCAGCAGTTGATAATGCAACGAATTTTGCTTTTGCTAAACCAAGAGATTAAGTTACTTCCTAAAAATTGGCATGCACCACTTGTACTTTTTCTATCTAATTTACATCCAGCATAATCAGAATCAGAATAAGCAATCAAATTAAGTGTTGAGTCTCTAGAATACCATACTCCTACATTTTTAGTTCCATTTAGATATCTAAAGATTCTTTTAACAGCAATTAAATGTGATTCTTTAGGTTCAGATTGATATCTTGCACATAAACAAACAGCAAACATGATATCAGGTCTACTTGCAGTTAAGTAAAGTAGAGATCCGATTATACCTCGGTAATGTTTTTGATCACTTTTTTACCATCTTCATCTTTGTCCAGCTTGCATGAAGGACTCATTGGTGCCAAGAGGTTTAGCAGATTCCATACCAAACTTCTTAAGTATTTCCTTCGTGTACTTTGCTTTGGTTGATGAAAATTTTCTTTCTCTTGTTTGATTTGAAGTCCAAGGAAGAAGTTGAGTTCTCCCATCATGCTCATCTCAAATTCTCCCTGCATTAACTTAGCAAATTCTTGGCAAAAAAGATTGTTAGTAGCACCGAAGACAATATCATCAACGTAAATTTGTACTACCAATAAATCTTTCTTTTCTTTTTAAAAATAAGGTTTTATCAACATTTCCTCTTGTAAAATCATTTTCAATTAAAAATTTACTTAATCTATCATACCAAGCTCTAGGTGCTTGTTTTAAACCATAAAGTGCTTTGTGTAATTTAAAAACATGGTTTGGAAATTCATGATCTTCAAAACCAGGAGGTTGTTCAACATAAACTTCCTCATTTATAAAACCATTTAAAAATGCACTTTTAACATCCATTTGAAATAAGTTGAAATTCATATGACATGCAAATGCAAGTAATAGTCTAATGCTTCTAATCTAGCTACAGGTGCAAAAGTTTCATCAAAATCATACCTTCTTCTTGATTATATCCTTTTGCAACTAATCTAGCTTTATTTCTAATTACTATGCCATTTTCATCTAATTTATTTCTAAAAACCCATTTAGATCCTATTATAGGGTGGTCTCTAGGTCTGTCTACTAGGGTCCATACATTATTCCTAGTGAATTGGTTTAACTCTTCTTGCATAGCTAACATCCAATTGCTATCTTTTTCAGCTTCTTCTATGGTTTCAGGTTCTATTTGAGATACAAATGCAAGATGATTATTGATATTTCTCATGGATGATCTAGTTCTTACTCCTTGAGATGGATCACCTATGATCAAATCCCTTAGGATGATCATGAGCATATCTCCAATCTCTAGGCAGATCTATATCATTATGAGCAGTATCAATAACATTCCAAATAAATCATCATCTTTAGCTTCTTGTTCATGATCTGAAGATACATCTAATTTTTCAATACCTCTTTCAAGTAAACTTGTATCTTCCTCATCATCAATCTTTCCCGAACTTGATGCTAAAGACTCATCAAAGACTATATGATTCTTCTACAACTAACTCTTCTTATTAATACTCTATAGGCTTTACTAGAGGTTGAATATCCTAAGAAAATGCCTTCATCAGATTTAGCATCAAACTTTCCAAGATTATCTTTACCATTGTTATGAATGAAGCATCTACAACCAAATGCATGAAAGTAGCCTAAATTGGGTTTCCTATCATGCCATATTCATAGGGTGTTTTCTTAAGATTGGTCTAATTAGGGCTCTATTTAGGATGTAACATGCTGTGTTAATAGCTTCCGCCCAAAAGTATTTGGGAGTTTGCTTTCACATAGCATGGTACGGGCCATGTCTTCTAGAGTCCTATTTTTCCTCTCTACAACTCCATTTTGCTGTGGTGTTCTAGGTGCAGAAAAATTATGATGTGCCTTTTTCAAAACAGAATTTTTCAAATAAGTGATTTTCAAATTCAGTTTGTGATCACTTCTTAGAGACACTATGGTAGTGTTTTTCTCATTTGTGACTTTCTTAAAAATTTCAGAATATTGAGAAAGTCTCATCTTTGTGAGCCAAAAATATTACCCAAGTGAATCTAGAGTAATCATCTACTATCACAAGACCATATTTCTTTCCTCCTAGACTAGTGGTTCTAGTAGGTCCAAAAGGTCCATGTGAGTAGCTCTAGGGGCCTAGAGTTGAAACAACATTTTAGATTTGAAAGAACTTCTTGTTTGTTTTCCAAATTGACATGCATCACATATTCGATTATTTTCAAAATCTAAGCTAGGAATACCTTTAACTAAATCCATTTTTAAATTTTGAAATTAAGTGTGTGCTTGCATGACCTAATCTACGATGCCATAGCCATCCAATCTCATTCATCTTAGCATTATCAGCAACTAAGCAATGATTACTTGAGGATAAGTTATTCAAATCAATTAAGTATACATTGCCATAACATTTTTCAACAAGAATAATGCTATATCAATGGGATTAGTGACAGTGCAAATAGAAGCTTCAAAAGAAACTTTGAAACCTTTATCACACAGGCTAATACTAATTAAGTTATGCTTTAAACCATTAACATATAATACATTATCAACATAGGTAGATGGAGTTATTTGAATCTTACCAATGCCCATGATATGGCCTTGACCATTATCACCAAAAGTAACTACTCCATCCTCTTTTCGTCTCAAGGGTGATGAATTGATCTTTGTCACCCGTCATATGTCTTGAGCAGCCACTATCAAGATACCATTTTCTTTTCAATCCGATGGCTGCAAGACACTCCTGCAAAATATTCATCTCTTAATTTTAGGTACCCAAGCTTTCTTGGGTCCTTCATGGTTAGAAGCAATGAATACTGTTCCTTTAGGAACCTAAATCATCTTTCTTTTATCATGTGGAGTTTTACACATACAATATTTATGTCCTTTATTTTCACATTTAAAACAAGTAATATTTGATGATTTTTCAGCATGCACAAAAATATTTTTCAAAGATTTTTGCTTTTTAAGTGGATTATATCCTAATCTGGCTTTATCAAAAACAGCCTTTTGATTATCCAAAATCATATTTAGTTTGATAGAGCTTAAAGTAAATTTATCAACAATGGGTTTAAGCCTATCAACTTCATTTTTAAATTTTATTTTCTTTCTTTAGAAATTCATTTTCTACAATATGCATTTCATTTTCTAAAGATAGATTTTGCATTTGATTCTTTAAATCTTTATTTTTTGAGCTCAGATTTGCATAATCATCAATTAGTTCATAAAAAGCACTATGCAATTCTTCAAATGTAAAATCATCTAGAAAACTTGGACTCACCTCATCATTGTCCACCATGAAGCAAAGATTAGCTATTTCTTTCTTTTCATCTTCTTCGGAACTTGAGCTTTCCAAATCACTCTAGGTAGTCATCATTGCCTTCTTTTTGAATCTCCGAGGGGCCTTTTTGAGTTGTGGACATTCAGATTTGAAATGCCCCGGTTTCTTGCATTCAAAACAGATTATTTCCTTTTCTTTTCCTTTGTCCTCATCTTTTCTAACAAAGGGCTTTTTCTTTTCAAATTTCTTTTTCTTCATGAATCTCTTGAATTTCCTTGTGATGAGTGCCATGTCCTCATCATCACTGTCATCTTCAGATTCATCATATTCTTCCTTACATTCTAAAATTTTGAGAGCCATAGTCCTTTTCTTCTTTGACTCATCTTCATCAACATGTTGCTTGACTTGAAGCTCATGAGTCATCAAGGATCCCAAAAGTTCTTCTAGGGGTAGAGTGCTCAGATCTTTTGCCTCTTGTATTGCAGTGACTTTAGCTTTCCATGTCCTAGGCAAAGAACGCAACACTTTTCTCACAAGATCAGAGTTATCATAAGATTTACCAAGACTTTTTAAACTACTAACAATGTCAGTAAATCTTGTAAACATATCAGAAATAGATTCACATGCATCCATTTTGAATAATTCATATTTATGAACAAGCATGTTAATCTTGGATTCCTTTACCTGATTGGTTCCCTCATGGATAACCTCTAATTTATTCCAAATTTCTTTAGCAGACATGCAAACAGATATATAATTAAATTCATTTGCATCTAAAGAATAGTATAAAACATTCATAGCCTTGGCATTTAGTTATGCCAACTTCTTATCATGTTCATCCCATTCCGTTTTCGGTTTAGGAATTTTCATGCCATTAAGTCTTGTAGTGGGTGTGTGAGGTCCATTGACTATAATACTCCATAGATCATAGTCAAGTGCTTGAATGAAGATTTTCATTCTAGCTTTCCAATGAGAATAATTAGAACCATTAAATAAAGGAGAACGATTCGTAGATTGTCCTTCAGAAAAGGTTGAGCCAACTTGAGTTGCTATTTGGATCTTTAACTCTTGATTGTTAGATCAAGGAAAAATGAGCACTAGCTCTGATACCAATTGTTGTCCCAGATAGCAACCCAAGAGGGGGGGGGGGGTGAATTGAGTCTTTTAAAAAATTTAGACTCTTTTAAAGTAAAACTCCCAACTTAAAATAAATCATGGATATGCAACAATTAAAACAGAATATGCAATGAGAAGATGAAGAGGAAGAGATAAGGAGTCAAGCACTGCAAACACAGAGATTTTATAGTGGTTCGGTGTACCTACACCTACATCCACTCCCAAGTACCTCTTGGGTCCATACTATAATTAACCTTGATTACAACAGAGTTGTTTCATAAGATCACAACTCAAACTTGTTGTTTTTTCGAGTGCACAATGAACCCAGCTAGTTTTCAAGGTTCACCAGCACAAAACCTTACACACAAGCAACTGCTTGCACAAGGCAATCTGCCTCAACTGATTCAATCACCTGATTGACTCAATTCACAAGAAAAATAAGAATGTTTGATACAACAACTGCTCCTTAAATGAGCAAATAAGACAAGTTAACTATTCAAACAAAGAGATAGAAATGTAAGCCTGATTTGTAGATCTTTGTGGTTTGATTCTTCTCCTCTTTCTTGCTTTTGAATGGATCTTCCTTGAGTATTCTCTTAAAGCTCGAAAAAATAGATGAAGAACATGAACTAAGGCTTGCTTGTTTGCTTCTTCAAACTTAGAAATCTCTTCAAAATGAAAGTGTGAAGACTAGGGATTTCTCTCTTTTCTCTTAGGGAATCAATACGATCTTTCCTTTTGATTTTTTCCCTCTGATTTTCTCTCGGATTTTTTTTCTTTTTCTTCTCTATTTTTCTTTTTCTCATCTTTCAAACAGTCACATCCCTCATGCTCTTATAGATTCTTCCAAAACTAAAAATAGATGAAAACTATCCGTTAGAATCAAAATGGAAGAAAACTTAGGAACAAATAAGGTAATAGCCATTGAGATTTAAAATAAAAAGTAAGGTTTAGAGACGTTCTGACACATTTGAAAGTCATTTCTGATAGTCTGGAGTTGGCTCTGACTTTCCTGGGGTCGACTCTAACTTGAAATTCCCAAAACAACCTAATTTGGAGTCTGCTCTAACTTTTCTGGGGTCGACACATTTTTCTTCTGGAGTCGACTCTAACTCCTCAGGTGTCGACTCTAATTTGAGACCCGAAAAACTATCTCTCTATTTTTCTACTCGGGTTGACTCTGCAGGTTTCAGGTATTGACTCTAATCTGTACCATTTTTCGGAGTTGACTCTGTGATTCTAGGTGTCGACTCTAATGTCTGCAATCTTACCTTCACATTAGAATTAAGCTCCGAACTTGATTTCTCTCAAGATTTTGATCATTTAAACAAGTTATAAACTGAAACACTTAATCAAAATCATTAGTAACTTCATGAGTTATACTCAAATAGTTTTGTTTATCATCAAAATTAATAATTAGGGCAACATCGTTTCCTCTCCAAATCAGCCGAGAGGTGCTTACCCTTCTTCAAGGCCCTACGAAAAGTGAACAGCTTTGAGTGGATGAATGATTGCCAGAAAGCCTTTGACAAGCTGAAGGCATTTCTGTCTTCTCTGCCGCTCCTGTCCAAGCCAAGGGACGAGGAGAGTCTTTTCCTCTACCTCGCCGCCTCTCCCGAGGCCGTTAGCTCAGTCTTGGTGTGTCTCGACGCTAATAGGGCCCAGAGGCCTGTTTATTACGTGAGCAAGGTGCTCCATGATGCAGAGGTCAGATACTCTAAGACAGAGAAAATCATCTTTGCCCTGATTGTCTTCGCCCGACGTCTCCGTCCATATTTTTAAGCCCATCCCATTGTGGTGCTTATGGACCAGCCCCTCCGGGCCATCCTGGCCCGTCCAGACACCTCAGGCCGACTCACCAAGTGGACCATCAAGTTAGGAGAGTTCGACCTCTCCTTCCAAGCACGGTCAGCTCTGAAGTCCTAAGTCCTGGCCGATTTTCTGATCGAGTGCACTTGGGCGGATGAGGCGACCGAGGAGGCTTCAGTGGAGCGGCATAAGCCCTGGCCAAGCGGCGATGGAGAGACCTAGATCCTCCATATGGATGGCGCATCAAACTCTCAAGAAAGTGGTGCCGGCCTCATTCTTGTCGGACCGGGTGGAGAGAAAATAGAATGCGCCCTGTGGTTTCTATTCGAAGCCACCAATAATCGACCCGAGTACGAGGCCCTACTGGCAGGATTAAGGCTAGCCCAAGAGTTCGGAATAAGGCATCTCAGAGCTTTCACTGACTCACAACTCGTCTTCGGACAAATCAATGACGAATACGAGGCGCGTGATCCTACCATGACCCAATATCTGAACAAGGTTCGGTTCTTGGTCTCCTCGTTAGCTTATTTCAGCATCAGCTATATTCCCCTGAGTGAGAACGCCAAGGCCAACATCCTTTCCCGCCTGGCTACCTTCATGATGGCATTGCAAGGGATGCCTACATCGAATATCTAGAAAGGCCCAGCATAGAAGATGACGAGGAAGTCCTCCCGCTCACCCAAGAGCTGATATGGATGGATGCCTATGTCCGCTATCTCACTGACGGCACCCTCCTGATGATTACAACGAAGCCAGGCTACTCAAGTGGAGG
Source organism: Calamus simplicifolius (assembly GCA_900491605.1). Classification (NCBI taxonomy): domain Eukaryota; kingdom Viridiplantae; phylum Streptophyta; class Magnoliopsida; order Arecales; family Arecaceae; genus Calamus; species Calamus simplicifolius. The sequence goes on along the minus strand of UESW01004166.1, from coordinate 598,549 downwards.
GCCTCCAAATTCGTCCTCCTAGACGAACATCTATACAAGAGGTCGTTCTCCTACCCCTGCTCAAATGCATAGGACCTGCTGACACCGACTACATCCTTAGAGAAATCCATAAAGGTATCTATGAAAATCACCTGGGGGGTAGGTCCCTAGCCCAGAAGACCCTTCGTTAGGGATATTTCTGGCTCACCATGAGGAAGGACGCTGCCAAACTAGTTCAGAAGTGCGATGGTTGCCAGCGCCATGCACACATCCAGCATCAGCCATCTACCCTGCTAAGCCCGCTCTCGGCCCCTTAGCCCTTCGCTCAGTGGGGAATGGACATCCTCGGGCCATTATCCCCAGCTTCGAGGTAGCGGAGATTCTTACTAGTAGCCATCGACTACTTCACCAAGTGGGTCGAGGTCGAAGCGCTGGCTAAGATCACCGAAAGTAAGGTCAAAGCCTTCTTCTGGAAGTCGATCATATGCCGCTTTGGCCTACCTCACACCCTCGTCACGGACAACGGCCACCATTTCAACAATGAGGCATTCAAGGCTTTCTGCGATGAGCTAGGTATTCATCATCGATTCACCTCTATCGGCCACCCTCAGACCAACGGAGAGGCCGAGGTCATGAACCGCACCATTCTTAGAGGGCTCAGGACTCGGCTAGACGGATCCAAGGGTCGATGGGTGGAGGAGCTCCCTAGTGTGATATGGGCTTACCACACGACCCCCAGAGCCCCGACGGGTGAGACCCCCTTCAGTCTTGCCTTCGGATCCGAGGCTATCATCCCCGTCGAGATCGGGCTGCCCAGTCCACGTATAGAGTCCTTCAATGAGGAAAGCAATCACGCATTGATATGAGCCAACCTGGACTTCATCGATGAGGCGCATGACCAGGCGAGGCTACGCATGGCGACCTTTCGCCAATGGGCAGCCAAGTACTACAATGCCCGAGTTCATCCCAAGATCTTTCGCCATGGAGATATGGTTTTGAGAAAGGTTGAAGTATCCAAGCCTACAGAGGGGGGCAAGCTATCCCCCAACTGGGAGGATCCTTATCATGTCGCCAAGACACTCCATCGAGGAGCATATAGACTGGAGGAACTTGACAGATGACCCATTCTACGTACCTGGAACGTGGATAACCTCCGCCAATATTATCAATGATGTATCCCCCCAGAGGTACAAGTAATAAAAGGGTCCCTTCCAGCGCCACAACCTACTCTCCCTTATACCCAAGGACTAGATCTCAGGAAAGGAGCTTGCCAGCATCGTGGCCCACGGGACACCACTCGGCCCCGATACGGAGGTACCCTCGAGTCGGTTAAGAACCTAAAGGCTTCGTACCCGCCGAGTCGCCCCTCAAGCCGCACAAAACCCCCGAGGTGGTTCTAAAAGAGCTCGCCGGCATCATGGCCCATGAGACACCACTCGGCCCCGCACGGAGGTGCCCCCGAGTTGGTTAAGACTCTAAAGGCTCCATATCCGTCGAGTCACCCCTCGGGCGACACACAAACCCCCGAGGTGGTTCTAAAGAAGCTCATTGGCATTGAGGCCCACGGGACATCACTCAGCCCCAGCACGAAGGTGCCCCCGAGTCAGTTAAGACCCTAAAGGCTCCGTACCTGCTGAGTTACCCCTCGGATGACACATAAACCCCCGATGTGGTTCTAAAGGAGCTCGCCAGCATCACGGCCCACAGGACACCACTCGGCCCCGGTACGGAGGTGCCCCTGAGTCAGTTAAGACCCTAAAGGCTCCGTACTCGATAAGTCGCCTCTCGAGCGGCACATTAACCCCCGAGATAGTTCTAAAGGAGCTCGTTGGCATCGCGGCCTACGGAACACCACTCGGCCCTGGCACGGAGGTGCCCCCGAGTTGGTTAAGACCCTAATAGCTCCGTACCCGATGAGTTATCCCTCGGATGTCACACAAACCCCCGAGGTGGTTCTAAATGAGCTCGCCGGCATCGCGGCCCATGGGACACCACTCGACCTCGGCACGGAGGTGCCCCCAAGTCGGTTAAGACCCTAAAGGCTCTGTACCCGATGAGTCACCCCTCGAGCGGAACACATACTGCCGAGGTGGTTCTAAAGGGACCAGCTCAGCCCCAGCATCTCCAAGTCGGCCGAAGCAGCCCCAACCTTCCCTGGTCGGCCCCACTCAGCCCCCACCATCTCCAAGTCGGCCGAGTCAGCCCTGACCTTCCCAGATCGTCCCCGGTCAGCCCCCATCATATTCAAGCTGGTCGAGTCGGCCCTGACCTCCCCTGGTTAGCCCCGCTCAGTCCCGACATCTCCAAGTTGGTCGAGTCGGTCCCGACCTTCCCCGGTCGGCCCCACTCGGCCCTCGGTGCCTTCAAGTTGGTCTCGGCATTAAGTTGCCCTCGGATCGTTCCAAGTCCTTAGAAGAATCGTGCGCAGACGAATCTCCCTTCAAATAGCCTGCGACATCTCAAAGCATCTTAAGCAACCTTCCACGCGGCTGGCGTATCTCTCGAAGACGCATCCAAACATTGGCAAATCTAAGACTACGATTCAGCCATGGCATCATCGACATGCGCAATGCTTAGAAATAGAAAACATCTCAGAAAGAAGGTTCCTCCCCATTAACAGGTACGGGGCCCGCCTTGTTGTTAGTCGCACAATAAAATGTTTGACCCAAAGGAAGGAAGAAACAAATGAGACTAAGCACAAAAACATTTTCACAAAAAGCTCTTCTTCATTAATAATGGAGTTGAGGTACAAAATTTGGCATGAAGCGGTTATAAAAAGAAAAGAAAAAGAAGAAGAGACAACAATTCTTTAGGGCTCGCTTGGGCCCAGCTCTCCCTCGTCCTCCTCCTCCTCTGCCGGCCCCTCGTCAGGTTCCCCGAACTGGATCCTTTCGAGCTCGGAGCTGCTATTTTGAGAGCCGCGGACACTTTGGCCTTGGACATGTCGAAGCCCTTAACATAAGCATCAAGGCTGGCCTCGATGACTTCCTTCTCGAACTCTGGCGAAGACTTATAGCTGGTGATGGCTTGCTCCACCCCGGCCCCGGCCTACTGCGCCCTGGTTTTAGCCTCTTTGGCTTGAGCCTCAGCCTGCTGCACCCTGGCCTCAGCCTCCTTAGCTCGTGCCTCGGCCTCCCAAGCTCGGCCCTCAGCCTCTTCGGCACGCGCGCTGGCCTTATCGGCATGGGCCACCGCCCTGGCCTTTTCATGACCTGCCTCAACCGCCGCCCTCTCCGCGGTGGCTGCTCTCTGCGTGGCGGCAAGGGCCTCATTATGCGCCGCCTCAGCCTGCCCCTCAACAAGTTGAAGCTGGCGAGCTAACTCCTCCGACCACGCCATGGCGGCCTCCCATCTGGCTGAGACCAGCACCAGCTTGGCCTCGACTGCTGAGGCCCGACCACTCTCAACCTCGGCCCGGCACTCCGCCTCCCTTATTCGGCCACCCAGATTTTCCTCCCGAGCCTTGGCCTCATGATGAAGTCGAGCAAGGCTCTGAGACTGCGCCATGCTCTCCTTCTTATATTTATTGGCCCACCAGGGACTTCACGAGCGCGTCCGCAGAGTGGGATAGCACTTCGTGAAGGGCCATTGCACCATTGGCCATCTGTAGCAGAAGAATGTGTTAATCGCAGGAAAAACTGGGACATCGCAAGGCATGTCCAGAAATGAAGAAAATTCAGAAGGTTACCTGGATGACGGAGACCATCACCATGTCCAAAATCGCGGAGTGGCTCTGCCCCCGCATTTCCTCGTCAGACTCGGTAGTCCAAACTCTTGACAGAAGACGGGCGGCCCGCCCAGCATCCGCCATTGAGCTGAGACTGGATGCTAACCACGTCGGCCCCTCCTGCGGCCCTTCAGCCTGAGGGCGGGTCGGGTGGCACACCGATCATTGGGATGAGCTCCCTAACTCATCCCTTTGCCTTCTGGTCATCTCCATCCCGGCCTTGGACCTTCTGGTGACCGGCTCCCCCTCTTCGGCAGTCGGGGAAGCCCTCTCCACCTCCAGCTCTGCAGCAGCCGGAGGGCAGACGACAACTGTAACCTGACCCATCCCGGGCGCATCAGCGGTGGCAGGAGCTTCCTCTTCGAGATCCACGACCACCATGGCGGCTTTAGTGGTGACCGGGATCTCCCCTTCCTCTACTTCGGTCCCGGCCAGCCCCGGGACCACTCCTCTAGCGGCGCTTCTTCGGCCGGCTCCTCCACGAGCATTGGAGCCTTGGGGGCTCCAACAGCTTGAGTCGGATCGGCCGGCTCCCTTCTTCGAGCCCTCTTCACCGGCCTAGCCGCTTCTCCCGTTGCCTGCCTCTTTTGCCAAAGGATGGCTTCAAACTTATCAGCGGAAAACTTCATCGCTGCACCAAAAAATGATGAACGATTAGCAACAACGTAAAATAAACGTTGGGTCGAGATAGATGGAGTCGAACTTCGTGCTCACCAACCACCGGGGCCAACTCGGCCTCAAGCAGGTTCTCCTCGGACAGGAGTTCCTTGTAGCCAGGGATTTAGTAGAAGGATAACTGGGTAAAGAGTTCCCTATCCCTCTCCCCCACGATGGCATTATCATTAGGGCTGGTGTCCGGCTCTCTCCAATCAGCCCTCACTCCCTCGATATGGGCGAAAAGGAACCGGGACTTCCACCCCCTAATCTTGAACAGGAGACCTAAGGGGAAGGCTCTACCCGGCTTGGCGGTGAATGCCCACCAGGCACCCTCACCTTGGCGGCGGAGCTTATAGAAAGCTCGGAATAGTGGCAGTCCTACCCGGGCCCCCTGGAAGTAGCAAAGAATGACAAAAGCACAGACGATCCGAATCGAGTTCGGAGTCAACTGCACTGGCACTAACCTGTACCTATCTAAAAGGTTCAAGAAAAAAGGATAAAAAGGAAGGCACAGCCTGCACCAAAAAAACTCATCGTATAGAACGACCCGACCAGGGCGGACGAAAGTCACTCTATCTTTGGGTCCCGGTGCGGACAGGTAAATGAAACTGGAAACCATGTACCTAACCCTGATGGCCTCTACATCCTCAGGGGTCATGGTTGAGGCTCCCCCCGTCGGACCTGCTGGATCGAGGCTCACCGCCGGAGGTAGTGCCGGACGACGGGAAGACACAGGAACCGCCCTAATAGGGGGAGCTGAAATGAACGGAGGTTCGGTCGTCGTCGGTCGGTCGCGAATGGTGATGCCACCCACCGGCCGAGGCATCTAGTTAACAAGGGGGTTCGTCTTCACTATCGGACTGGGAAGACTCTACTATGGGCCTCTTACCCTCCTTAACGGTACGACGGTCCATGGGCAAGACGAAGGATGAAACTAACTTAGGATTCAAAAGGAACACGGAGATAGAAAGGCTCAGGTCGCAGAGGAACTCAGAAAGGAGAAAGCTGAAAGAAAGCGCTAGCAGTGTAAAAGCTTTTCCCCGAACCTCCGGGGCGCTCTTATACCCCCCATCTCCAAACTGGGACGCCCAAGACCCCGCCACATGGCATACTTCTATTGCACCATGGGCTATCCGTCGGCAATCTCCCCTGTGCTCAAGACGTACCGCTTTGATTCGTCCTGAGGAGCGTGATCCCCGACCAATCGTAGAACATAGAAAGCGGAGAAGCAATGATAACCCCTGCCTTTTTCCCATCCTCCGATGGGTGCCCACATCTAGGCATTCGGCGCCAACGTCAGCTCCCACCTACCACATGATTATGGAAGATTTTCAAAGCGACACTACCTTAGGAAAACACGCTAGCTCACCAGTCATTGAAAGCGCACTAAAGGGCAATCATTTTTGAATTTTTGCGCCCCTTTCACCCAAAGGACAGCAGACGCGTGGCCTCCGCTCAGGGGCGGGGGGCATCTGATGTGGTTAATGCAGCCACGAGAGTAATCATGGCAAAATCAAAAGCTTAAGGCGGCCCCGCCTCGGCGTCTCCAGGTCGACCGAGCCGGCCCCGACCTTCCCTGGTCGGCCCCGCTCGGCCCCGGCATCTCCAGGTCGGCCGAGTCGGCCCCGACCTTCCCTGGTCGGCCTCGCTCGGCCCCGGCATCTCTATGTTGGCCGAGTCGGCCCCGACCTTCCTTGGTTGGCCCCGCTCGGCCCCAGCATCTCCAGATCGGCCGAGTCGGCCCTGACCTTCCCTGGTCGGCCCCGCTCGGCCCCGGCATCTCCAAGTCGGCCGAGTCGACCCCGACCTTCCCTGATCGGCCCCGCTTGGCCTGGCATCTCTATGTTGGCCGAGTCGGCCCCGACCTTCCTTGGTCGGCCCCGCTCGGCCCCGGCATCTCCAGGTCGGCCGAGTCGGCCCCGACCTTCCCTGGTCGACCCCGCTCGGCCTCGGCATCTCTATATTGGCCGAGTCGGCCCCGACCTTCCTTGGTCAGCCCCGCTCAGCCCTGGCATCTTCCATGTCGGCCTAGTCGGCCCCGACCTTCCTTGGTCGGCCCCGCTCGGCCCCGGCATCTCTATGTTGGCCGAGTTGGCCTTGACCTTCCTTGGTCGTCCCCGTTTGGCCCCGACATCTCCTATGTCAGCCCAGTCGGCCCCGACCTTCCTTGGTCGGCCCCGCTCGGCCCTGACATCTTTATGTCGGCCGAGTCGGCCCCGACCTTTCCTGGTCAGCCCCGCTCGGTCTCGGCATCCCTAGGAGAGCCAAGATGGCTCCAATTTTCCCAAGCCGGTCCCAGGACGGTCTTGGCAATTCAAGCCACCATCTTTCTGACTCGCACTGTCTGACATCACCAGGCCCAACTGCTACGCCATTGATGGGACCAGACTTAACTACCCGTTAGCTCCACTGACTGATGGGACTTGTCCACCAACCGCCGTTTTCCCTCTCCGATAGACAGGACCCACCAACCTGTCCAGATTCACGTAACCCCCACGAACCCCGCAGACATTCCTTTCTCACGGAACTCCACGTGGTCGTGCAGATGTCAACCACCTATAAAAGGGTCATTTGACTATGAGGGATTAAAAAAAAATGCGTTCAGTTACGCTATAATTTTATTATTATTATTTTTAAAGAAAACTAATCTCCAGAGCAATCGGGCACATCTCTAACAGACTTTTAATTTGCTCGCAGCAATGTCTTTTTCATTCACAGAACTGCAGTGATTAAATTCTGGTACTTTGAAATTTGAATCATATCTATGATTCTGCTATTTAAACTTCGTCGCTGCTATCCTGAGCCTCTAATATCATCTTGGCATTAGTTTTCTTCTCTGTCACTTGTATGCTTCCAAATTAGCATGAGGCATAACTCTACTTAATAAATTTTTACCCTGCCAATTTCCTTTAAGCACCAAAATCGAGAATGCTTCATGTATATCAGAATGAATTTATTTTGTGTACGTACTCTCATATGCTTCATGTTGGAATGAATTTATCTTGTGTACGTACGCTCATATTCTGGACCAAAAGTGCCTATATATCCAAAGCGCCATTAGGTTCTCAATGTCCCTTCTGTCAATTTGTGTGGATAAAGTTAAAATTCACAAGTGCATACATATACTATGTCAAAAGCTCCATTTAGGTTCTTAATGTTCCTAGTGCCAAACTACATGCATATAAAATCAGGCTTCTCTATTAGTGTTGAATTTTATAGTTGAAACATCTTTCAAACTTCCAGACACATCATGTCTCTCTCTCTCTCTTGCATTGTGAGTATGCATGGCATTGCCCTCTTTCTAATAAGTGCTGAGTTTTCTGAGTTGCAGGCATACAATTAAAATTCCTATCTTTGTTATGATGCCAATAGCACATGCAGTAGAGTGGACATACAAATTGTTCTCTCAGTATGGGATGACTGTGCCTCAGCTGACACCTTCAAGGATTAGGCTTCTCTCATGTGACAGAACTTTCAGTTGTGCAAAAGCTAGAGATCAACTTTGTTATCAACCTATTGTATCACTCAAAGGTTTTGAATTGGTGACATCCCATCTGAAGTCTCTGACTTCTAGGCTAGTAAATTGGCTGGAACTTATTGCTTATGCAGTTATAATTTGCTCTTCCTATTCCAATTGTAGGATGGTCTGAAGAGAACAACTGAGTCATACCCCCATTTGAGAGCTGAGAAGAGAACATTAAAGGCTTTTATCTACCTAGGAAATGGAAACAGTATGGATCTGTTAGATTCACATATTTTTTAACTCTGTTCATATATAGTTTACGGAAAAGCAGGATTAATTGTGTTCTCTCAGTTGCCAACACTCTTCTTTGGAAGGATAAGAAACAGACAGGCATCACAACATTGTTACTCCTGGTTGTTATTTATTATTATTTTTTGCATGTGGAGATACCATCTCTTGCTGGTTGCTTTATTCCTGTTTGTGCATGGAATGTTGCCTACAGAAGAGTAAGTATGCTTCCTTGCTATGTCTATTGTCCTAGTTCTTTTTTTTCAAAAAAAAAAACTGATGATGAGTTATGATAGCTTGGGATTCAGAAATCACAGTGTGATGTCTATGAGATTGAATATTTTTAATTATGTGCAAAATATTGTGATTCTTTTCAACCTTCACAAGAATGTTCTTATGTGTGGTGATTATTTGTCAAATATTGTCATTTTTGTGGAAGAGAGATAGTTCCATTCAGATGCTTAAGAGCACACTGAAGTAGCTTAACTGCAAGAGTGAATTTTCATTATTTAGTTTTTCTCCTTATCTTTTTTTCCACTTCCTTTTGGCTCTTCTGACATGCCATTTGAATTCTTGACCTATTATCGGCAACTATTTATGGAATTGATCATAACAAAAAAAAAAGTGCTGTGTGTGCAGATTTGATTATAAAATCTGGAAACTATCTCCTTCACATTTTCAATTATCAGAAGAGAAGGCACATTATCTTGCTTGTTCAGTCAGTTCTTCATGGAATTTTGCAGTCAGGATACTAAGATCTCTTTACAAGGAAAGGCATGGCCACTATTTTATAAAGTACATGAAACTGTGATTATTGACAGTCTATTGTCTCTAGCATTAAATGTCTTCATATATGTTTTTTGATGCTTCATAATCTGACCTTCCTTTTATCAATTCATGAACTAGGTGTGTGGGAGTGGTAGAAATTAATTGTGCCTGTTTGTGATGCTTTTAGGGTTGATCCTCTTTTTTTTATTATTTTCTCATATATGAAATTTTACAAGTGGTTTTTGTCCTACTGGTTCTCAGCCTTCTTGGGGCCATATCACTGCAGACCGCTTATAAAATAGGTCACCTAAGACATTTTTTTCCACCTCTTTCACTCTTTTTTTCCTGGGTTTTCTTGAAGATTTCAACATCAGGCGACCTGCTAGTGCGATAAAAAGAATGCATATTTGGTTCTGTACTGATTCTGCTGAGATATTTTGTTCTCTAGTGCAGGTATTCCACTAATTTTCATTGCAGCCTTAGTTTATGAAAATTGGGAGGATAAAGCCGATAGCATGCTTAATGATAGCTTTATCCTGAATGTTGAAGCTGAAGTTCATTGTCGCACAGATGCCCCAAAAATAGCTTCATATTTGATAAAAAAAGAAAAATGTGATATGCTTATAATTAAAATTCACTTGCTACCAATTAATTTTCATTCGAGTTTTTGAGCCACATGATTTTGATCTACTAATGGGTTATTAGATTGGAAAGTAAGTTTGAAATGTTACAAATGGGTATTGCCACCAAGTCATATTCCTCCAACGCCGGGAAACGAAGATCCTTCTCCTCGAAGAAGCTCCTACAATAAAGTCCCTGAAGACCGGTTACACCGGTGGAGACCCTCCGACGCTCAAGTAAGTCACTTGGGAACAGTGAAGAAAAGAGCTAGCAGAAAGATTGCTAGAGAGCTTGAGTTTAGATCCCTTCATTGTTGTGAGTGTGGGTTTTTATATCTATTCGAAGGTCCCCCTTTTTTCTTTCCAGAAGGTGGCTAATCCTGATGTATCGTTGTCCAATAGTGAGCAAGTGGCCAAGCCGACATAGACAGGTCGTAACCGACACTGGGCATGTCAGAGGTGTCTTGTCCTATCGCCATCTGCCAGGCGTAGCGCCATAGGTGGCAGGTGGGCCTAATCATGTCAGGCATATGCCGTTACGGATGGTGGCCATGCGCAGTTACAGACGGTTAGTGGGCCACGTGGCGGCTGCAGGCGGTTGGTGGGTCACGTGGTCATGTCAGGCAGTTCGAGGCCGAGGGGACTCCAGGTCCGAGGCCGAGGGGACTCCAGGTTCGAGGCCGAGGGGACCCCAAGTCTAAGGCCAAAGGGATCTTGGAGGCCGAGGGAGCCTCGGAGGCTGAAGCTGAGGGTTCAGTCAGTTGCCTTCTCCGTTAACCCTAACAAGGCTTGATCAGCCACATCAGATGCCCCTTGCCCCTGAGACGATGCGGGCCTACCCCTACAAGGCGAAAGGAGTGTAAGTTTCCCAGTGGCTAATCTCGTCATGCCGCCAATTGCTGGAAGGCACGTGTCTTTGGGTGCAACGATGCCTTAGTGCAGGTGACCTGGGCACCGAAGCGTCACCGCCTCTGCTAACCGTCAGATCTGTGGAGATCTGCCTTGAAGCGGGAGTGTCCTCTCGGAAGCCACGAAAAGCAGCCGCCATCATTGCCATCATGGTGCTGATGCCAGCGACACCTCGCTATTGGCCAAAGGCGGAGCGTCTCATGTGCCAGACACCTGCCGAGACGACCCCGCCTATAGCGGGAGTTCACGTGGCCGGTCAGGTAAAGCGGGATGATTTGAAACTGATAAGTCAGAGGAAAAGCTTCGAGTCTTGTCACTTTGCTCTGAGATCGTCTTCCTCCTTCGGCTCTCCCGACTCTGTCTTCCTCCCGATAACCCGTTCTTGCTGCTTCCTTTTTCGATCCAAGTCAGTTCTTTGATCGTCCTAGCTCCATTTTCAATTTCCCATGGCTTCTTCTCCATCCTGGCCTTTCTCTACATCCCTCGGGGATCAGGTTTCCTCCTCGAGCCTTCGCGCCTCTCCATCTCCTGCTCCCTCATGGTTCTCCTCCTCCACTCCTTCCGAGGACCATGTTCCTCTCTCCCAATGACGAGTCATCGGTCGGGCTCCTTCTAGGAGTCGTCCAGCGGCCGCCGGCACCTCCTCGAGTGTGGGGGCAGAATCCCTGGCAGGGACTGCCTCCATGGTAATGAGCCAAGATCTGGCTAACATCAAGGCATGTTACCAGATCTCTAGGGATGTAGGTCTCTTCCTTTCGACCCCTGATGATAGGGTAGTCTCCTCCCGACCTGGTAGGATTTCTCTCTATGAGGTCTCCCTCAAGATAGATCTACGTCTATCCTATCATCCTTTTTTTCTCAATCTCCTTAACTGATACTCCCTGACCCCTACCCAGTTGATTCCGAACTCCATTCGGACCATCTATGGCTTTATTGTACTCTACCATTTCCATGGCATCGAGCCCAGAATCTCCCTCTTCCGTAGTTTCTACACCCTCCGGCAACAGTCAGGTTGGTGGCTGTTCCAGCCTCGGACCGGCCGGGCCCTAAAACTTTGCCTTCCTTCCTCCGTCAAGGGATGGAAATCCTGCTTCTTTTTTGCTGACCTCGAGGGAGTAAAGCTGAAGTGGGGGGATCCGGACTTGAGGCCAAATAAAGATTCATCAGTGACCCTGGGGGACAGGGAGGCACTCGGGCAGCTTCTGATGGCCGAGATCCCCCGGTGCAACCACCTTTGTTGGAGGACAACCTCTAACTCGCGGGCATTGCCTCCCGGAGCGGTGAGCGGCTGCAGACCCGACCCTTAGCCTGTTTCTGCTTTTTCTTCTTTTCCCTTTTTTTTTACTAACTCCAACTGGTGACTTGCAGTGATGACCCTGTTTATACTATCAGAAAGGCCGCGACTAAGAGGAAGAGGGCCCTCGAGAGTGCCGAGGGGCCGAGTAGGAGGCAGCGGACCTAGGCTCCAGGCCAACCCTTGGCACGGTCTCCTCCATCCCCAGTGCACGAAGAGCCAGCACCCAGACCTGCCATTGAACTGACAACAGAAACTCCACTGAAAGGAGTAAGAGCCGAGGGGGCCACGACGATGATGGAGCCCATCGCCCTGGTTGCCGGATCAGCGCAAATAGAGGTGGAGCCGAGTCTGGGTGAGGGGCCCTCAGTTGCTGTAGGGCCACCAGTTGAGGAAGCGCCAGTGGCTCCCAGTCCCGCACTCTAGCACCCGAGCCAGCCGAGGCCTCTGAGGGAGGCAGGGCCGGGGCCATCCTATCAAGGCCCTCCATAATGAATCACGGTTGACGGGCGAAGTGGCTCATTGCGCAACTTATTTTGCCCGAGTTTCAGGAGGAGCTTAGCCAGCTGGGGGCCTTGGCCTTCTTCAAAAAAGCCTTCGTGACGCTCATTTGGGTAAGTATTCTGCTCGACTTTGGCTTTTTTCTTGTATCCCATCAGCTTTTGTACTAACTTACTTTTTGATACAGTCAGTGAACTCCTTGGTGGCCACACGGGAGGTCATCAACCAAGGGCAGACCATCCTTCACGAGGCTCAGCGGGAAGCTGCCGAGGCTCGAGCCTGGGCCAAGAGGGCAGAAGAGGACAAGGAGGCAGCCGAATATCAGGTGACAGCTAAGGCTGAGCGCGCTTGGGCGGCTTTGGACCAATTGGGGGAGGCCATGGGGGTCGTGACTATTCAGGACTTCCGTATCAATGCCCTTTCCACTGGAATAAAGGCGGCCGAGGAGAGGGCAAAGAAGGCTGAAGAGGCGGCAAGGAGGTCGGATTCTTGTGCTGCGGAGGGGGAGGCCAAGGCCCACAAGGCAGAAGCCACCGCAGCTACTGCTGAGAAGAGGGCGCCCGTTGCTGAGGACAGGGCAGTTGAGGCCAAGAAGAGGGCTGCGGAAGTTGTGGACAACTTCCGCAAGTCCACTAGCTTCGTGGACGAGCTAGTTGAAGCCTCTGCGGACGTCTATCTGCAGGGGTTCAAGGACCGCCGGAAGAAGGTGGCCAGGGTCTTGGGCCTCCCCGATGCCATGGAGATAGAGTCGGACGAGGTATCCGAGGGGGCACCGTCCGAGGGCGAGCTTGCCGCAGCCGACCCTTGACCCCATGTATCTTTTTTTTTGTACTAAAGTCTGTCTTGGTTGGCATTTTGTAAGCACTTCCAAGAGTAATGAAAATATTCCTTTTTGAAATCTGCTTTTCATTCTCTTATTGTAGTAGTCTCCCTTTCAGCTTGCCATTGTAGGACCCTTAAGGGCTACGTCAGTACTGGAGGATAGCGCCTGCCTGCTCACTACGAGCAGATCCACAAACTTAACTGCTATGTAGGGCCAAACCCTAGTGAGGGTGGTGAGGTTGTTGGAGCTCCCCTTGGTGAACTCAAGGTTGATGCATGGGTGCGAGCTTCGCGGTGAGCCTGCTACACTGAGATAGGTCCTTTGTCGATCTAGCCTTGGACCTTTGAGCGCTGATGGTGCATCGGCCTTGAAGTGCCGAGCTGGCCTTGAGCTTTTGAGTGATGATGGTACATCGAGCTTAAAGTGTCGAGTTGGTCTCAGGATTTTGAGTGCTAATGGCACATCGGGCTTGAAGTGTCAAGTTGGCCTCGGGCTTTTGAGTGCTGATGGTACATCGAGCTTGAAGTGCCGAGCTGGCCTCAGGCTTTTGAGTGCAGATGGTACATCGGTCTTGAAGTGACGAGCTGGCCTTGGAATTTTGAGTGCCGATGGTACATTGGGCTTGAAGTGCCGAGCTGGCCTCAGGCTTTTGAGTGCCGATGGTACATCGGGCTTGAAGTGCCGAGCTGGCCTCAGGCTTTTGAGTATCAATGGTACATCGAGCTTGAAGTACCGAGCTGGCCTCGGGCTTTTGAGTATCGATGGTACATCGGGCTTGCAGTGCTGAGCTAGCCTTGAGCTTTTAAGTATCGATGGTACATCGGGCTTGAAGTGCTGAGCTGGTCTCGAGCTTTTGAGTACCGATGGTACATCGGGCTTGAAGTGTCAAGCTGGTCTCAGACTTTTGAGTGCCGATGGTACATCAGGCTTGAAGTGCCGAGCTGGCCTCGGACTTTTGAGTGCCGATGGTACATCAGGCTTGAAGTGCCGAGCTAGCCTCAAACTTTTGAGTACCGATGGTACATCGAGCTTGAAGTGCTGAGCTGGCCTTGGGCTTTTGGCTGAAAGAATGGGTTGCTCGAACACATTTTTATTAGTATAAAATATGGGACATGTGAGTCCAAAAGAATACAAATAATTCACCTAACGTGTAGAAGGGGTACATTAGTGGTAGTACCGGTGGAGGTTGTCAGAGTTCCAGGTCTGAGAGAGCAGCTTCCCATCTAGTCCTTCGATTCGGTATGCTCCATGGTGGAGGGCTTTGGTGACTCGATAGGATCCTTCCCAATATGGCGACAGCTTGCCTCCTTCCATCGGCTTCGAGACTTCGGCCCATCTAAGGACTAGGTCTCCTGGCAATAATGTTCTGGGATGGACATGAGTATTGTAATACCTGGTGGTCCACTGTCGATAGGCAGCCATCCGAAGTCGCGCTCGGTCACGTAGCTCCTCTATAAGGTCGAGGTTGGCCCGCACTGGCTTGAGTTGTCCTCTTCGTCGTACGACTCCGTTCGGAGACTTGGGATGCCAATCTCCATAGGAATGATAGCCTCAGATATGAAGATAAGGCTAAAGGGAGTCTCACCGGTGGGAGCCCGCGGCGTCGTATGGTAGGCCCTTAGCACGTTGGGGAGTTTGTCTACCCACCTCCCCTTGAAGTCATCCAGCCGCGCTCTAAGTCCTTGGAGGATGATGCAATTGGTCACCTCCATTGTGCCATTGGTCTGGGGGTGATCGACAGAGGTGAACCGCTAATAAATACTCAGCTTGGTGAAAAATTCTCTAAAGGATGCGTTATCGAACTGCCAACCATTGTCGGTGACGAGGGTATGCAGCAGTCCAAACCGGCAGATTATAGACTTTCAGAAAAAAGATCTCACCTTGCCCTCTGTGATTTTAGCTAGTGCCTCGGCCTCGATCCAATTGGTGAAGTGGTCGATGGCTACCAGCAGAAACTTATGCTGACTAGAGGCTAGAGGGAATGGTCCTAGGATGTCCATCCCCCACTGAGTAAAAGGCTAGGGGGCTGCTAGAGGGCTCAGCTGAGAGGTCGACTGCCACTGGATGTTGGCATATCGTTGGCAGCTGTCACACTTTTGAACTAGCTCGGCAGCATCCTCCTTCATCGTCAGCCAATAGTATCCTTGGCATAGGGCTTTGTATGCCAATGCTCTGCCTCCCAGATGACTCCGACAAATGCCCTCATGGATTTCTCGCAGGATGTAATCAGCTTCCATGGGGTCGATGCACTTGAGGACTGGGTATGAGAAGGACCTTTGATAGAGCCGCCCGTCCATCATAAAAAACTTAGGAGCTCATCGCTTGAGCAGCTTGGCTTCAGCCGGGTCTTCGGGGAGGGCACCATCGATAAGGTATCGGATATAAGCGTCCATCCAAGAGGGCTCCTGCATGATCGGTAGGGCCTCTTCCGCGGCTTCGATACTCGAGACCTCTAGATGCTCTACATATGTTCTTCCCAAGGTCCCGTCGGTCGAGGTGGCCAAACGGGATAGTGCATCAGCCCTGGCATTCTCTCCTCTGGGAATGTAACTAACACAGAAGTAAGCAAAGCGGAGGGCTTGGGATTGGACCTTACTCAGGTAACGGGACATGGTTGGATCTCGGGCCTTGTACTCTCCCGCAACTTGCTTAGAGACAAACTGAGAGTCAGTGAAAGCCCTGAGGCATCTTGCTCCGAGTTTCTCGGCCAGCTTCATTCCCGCCAGTAAGGCTTCGTACTCTGCTTGGTTGTTGGTAGCGAGAAAAAAAAAATGGAAAGCATACTCCACCGCCTCTCCCTCGGGGCTCGCAAGAATGAGCTTGGCTCCACTCCCTGAGAGTTGGATGCGCTGTCTACATGAAGGATCCGGTCTTCTTCTCCTGCCTCTATCGCCATGGGGGATTCCAAGTGCGGCTCTTCCAGTTGCTCCTCGACATAGGTGCACTCAACTAGGAAGTCGGCTAGCACCTAAGACTTCATTGCAGACCTTGGTCGGATGGATAAGTCAAACTTCCCTAGCTTGATGGCCCACTTCGCTAGTCGACC
Organism: Calamus simplicifolius; assembly: GCA_900491605.1. Taxonomy (NCBI): domain Eukaryota; kingdom Viridiplantae; phylum Streptophyta; class Magnoliopsida; order Arecales; family Arecaceae; genus Calamus; species Calamus simplicifolius. Next base: position 582,474 of record UESW01004166.1, on the reverse strand, counting down.
GAAGGTGTCAGGACAAGACAAGATCGTACGGAGGGGCTGGTCCGTGAGCACCACAATAAGATGGGCTTGGAAATGGGGTCTAAAGTGCTGAGCGGAGATGATTAGGGCAAAGATGATCTTCTTGATCCTGGAATACTTGGTCTCTGCATCATGAAGCACCTTACTGGTGTAGTAAAATGGTCTTTGCATCCCATCGGCGTCCATGCACACGAGCATGGAGCTAACAACTTCGGAGGAGGCTGCAAGGTAGAGAAAGAGCTCCTCTCCACCCTTCAACTTGGACAACAACGGTGGAGTGGATAAAAACTCCTTCAACTCCTCGAAAGCTTTCTGACACTCCTTCGACCACTCAAAGCCGTTGACCTTGCACAGCGCCTTGAAGAAAGGTAGACACCTTTTTGCTGACCTGGATAAGAAATGGCTCAAGGCTGCTATCCTCTCGGTCAGGCACTGCACCTCCTTCTTGCTTGCTGGGGGCCTCATGTTAAGGATGGCCCGGATCTTATTTGGGTTTACCTCAATCTCCTATTGCATAACCATGAAGCCTAGGAACTTGCCTGCTGTCACTCCGAAAGTGCACTTTTGAGGGTTTAGCCTCATCTGGTATCGGCGGAGATTACTGAAGGTCTCCACCAGGTCGACAACATGGTCGGCGGTATAGATACTCTTGGTCAACATGTCATCCACGTATACCTCCATGTTGCGCCCGATCTGGCCCTCGAAGAACTTATTCATCAGCCTCTGATAAGTGGCTCCAGCATTCTTCAATCCAAACGGCATTACCTTGTAATAGTATATGCCCTTCTCGGTCACGAATGAGGTAGCCTCCTCATTCGCAGGATCCATCTTAATTTGGTTGTATCCCAAGAAGGCATCCATAAAAATGAGGGTCTCATGACCGAATGTGGCATCCACCAGCTGGTCAATCCAAGGTAACAGGAAGCTGTCCTTGGGGCACACCTTATTGAGATAAGTGAAGTCCATGCATATCCTCTAGCTTCCACTAGCCTTGCGGACCATCACGATGTTGGCTAGCCAGTCGGGGTAGTGGACCTCGCGGATATGGTCGGCAGCCACTAGCTTATGAACCTCTTCATTAATGGCCTTTTGTCGGTCGGGGGCAAAGCTCCTCTTCTTCTTTCGGATGGGCCAGCAACCTGGTTTGATGTTGAGCTGATGGGTGATTACCTCCTCGGGTATACCCGGCATGTCAGACGCTGACCATGCGAAGATGTCGGAGTTGGCCTGCAGGAAAGCAAGAAGCGGCCCGTACGCCTCCTCCGAGAGTAGAGCTCCAATCTAGATTGTCCTTGTCGGGTCCTCCCCCAGCGGGTAGGTCAACAAGCACTCGGCCGGCTTCCCTCTCCTCTTCAGGTCTCGAGGGTCGAGCGACTCTGGTACCGGTGCAGCCACCATCCCTTACGGGCTGGGGGCCGTGTGATAGCAAAGCGGTAGCAGGTTCTGCTCTCGCTGCATTTCCCCGACACCCTCGCTGGTGGAAAACTTCATGAGCAGTCTCTTGATGGAGATGATGGCATCCAAAAAGTTGAGATCGTGTCTCTCGAGAATGGCATTGTAGGCCAAGGGAACCTAGACAACCAGGAAGTTCATAAAAATCATGCTCTGACATGGTGGGGACTCGGTCGTGATAGGGAGGGTGATCTCGCCTTCGACCCTTACAGAATCTTTAGTAAAACCCATTAGGGCCGTGGCAACAGGCCGAAGGGAGCTAGGAGACAAGTTCATCCGGACAAATGCATCGTAACTCAAAACATCAACTAAGCTTCCACTATCAACTATAATTCTTTTTATAGGGTGCTTTGCGATCGTCATTGACATGACGATGCTGTCATCTTTCTTGTTAACTACCCCCTCTAAATTCCTTTGAGAAAAGGGAATTAAAGAATCTAGTCCCTCCTCCCCTCGCGGCCTCTTGAAGGCGCTGCCTGTCCCTCAGAAGATCATGGCCACCGTCTTTTCGGTTGGGACATTGTCGACTCTAACCTTAGGAGGCAGAGGTGCTGACAGGCCGGGTGCACTCGGGTTACCCCTTTGAATGAACTTTTTCAGGTGGCCATGTTGGATAAGGTCCTCAATCGCCTTCTTCAGCAGGCGACAGTCTTCAGTGTCATGGTCGTGGTCCCGATGAAAGCGGCAGTACATATTTTTATTGCGGGGGATCCTTGGGTTCAATGGGGGAGGGCACTGGAGATATGGCTCCCCCTCGATTCCATCAGGATGTGAGATATCGGGGCGAGCAGGGGAGTGAATGGACCTTCTCTAGGAGCAAGGGCTCGCAGGTGGTTGTCTGATTGGTGGGGAGACTCGGGCCTCCTGGGGCGAGCCTCAGCTGGCTCGGGATGGGTCTGCTTCTTGATGGGACCCCCATCCGCCTTGCGTTGGGAGGAGTCAGCCTCGTCGGTGCGAAAGTACTTCTTCTATGCCCGGCTCAGCAGTTTGGCGTAGGAACCGGATGGCTTCTTGTCGAGGGAGTAAGCAAAACGGGAGGGGCGGAGCCCTCGCTTCAAGGACAAAGTGGCCATAGAGTCCTCGAGGTTGTAGACCTCGAGGGCAGCTTCTTTGAATCGGGTGACAAAGTCCCGCAGGGACTCACCGCTCTTCTGCTGGATGGAGAATAGACTGTCCGCCACTCGCGGGATTTTTTGGCATGCGTCGAAGTGAGCCAAGAAGGCCCTCTCCAGCTGACGGAAGGAGTTGATACTCCATGGTGGCAAGCGGGAGTACCAAACTCGGGTAGCCTTCCTCAGGGTGGCAGGGAAGGCGATGCAAAGTATGGAGTCAGTTGCCCCCTGGACCTGCATGAGGATCTTATAGCTTTTTAGATGGTCTAGGGGATCAGTGGTCCCATCGTACAGGTCCAGCTAAGGGAGATGGAACCGAGTCGAAATCGGCTCCTCCATGATGCAGCGGGACAGCGGTGGATGGCTATCGTAATCCGCCTTCGGTGGGTTGATGATTCTACGACTGAGCTCCTCCAACCGCTGGTTATACTCATCTAGCCGGCGCTCTGCCCGGTAAGCTATCCGGCTATCAAAGGACCCCTCCCTCGATGACTCTGAGGACATAGAGGAGTGACGTCGATGTTGACGAGTGCGCTCCGCCTTCCTCCCACGCCGCCGCCTAGAGGAAGCGCTAGCGTGGCGAGAAGGGGACTGGAACCTCTTAGAGGCCTCCCGGCGATGATGTCGGGGCGAAGCACAGCGGTGATGGACCTTCCGGATAGGAGATCTCCTCCGGAAAGAATGCTAGCTGGGTTGGACCACCCTCGGGACCAACGAGAGTGGTTCCGGCTGTCGCTGCATGGTGGCCAGTTGCTGCTGTAGAACCTGGACCGCCGCTACCAGCGACTGAACTTGCATGGTGAGAGTGGCGATCCAATCATCTTGCAGTGGCAGTGGCGAAGAGGAAGTTCCAGCCTGGGGAGCAAGGGGGCTAGCCTCTGATGGCTCAGCTCCCTGGTGATGCCCCCTGGCGAGGCTGGTGGACACCTCCTACCTACGAGTCACCACCATCTTCTTGAGTGCTCAAGAAAGAAGAATCTGTAGCTGACTAGTTTGAAGCTTTCTTCTCTATCTCGCCCCCTACCTGACACGCCAATCTATTACCGCCAAGTCACGTTCCTCCAACACCGGGAAACGAAGATCCTTCTTCTCGAAGAAGCTCCTGCAATAAAGTCCCCGAAGACCAGTTACACCGGTGGGGACCCTCCGATGCTCAAGTAAGTCACTTGGGAACAGTGCAGAAGAGCTAGCAGAAAGATTGCTAGAGAACTTGAGTTCAGATCCCTTCCTCATTGTGAGTGTGGGTTTTTATACCTGTTCGAAGGTCCCCTTTTCCCTTTCCAGAAGGTGGCTAATCTCGATGTATCATTGTCCGGTAGTGGGCAGATGGCCAAGCTGACATGAATAGATCATAACCGACACTAGGCATGTAGAGGTGTCTTGTCCTGCTGGTCACCTGCCAGGCACGATGCTACAGATGGCAGGTGGGCCTAATCATGTCAGGCATATGCCATTACGGATGGTGGCCATGCGCAGTTGCAGACAGTTAGTGTGCCACGTGACGGCTGCAGGCGGTTGGTGGGCCATGTGGTCGTGTCAGGCGGTCCAAGGCTGAGGGGATTCCAGGTCTGAGGCCGAGGGGACTCCAGGTCTGAGGCCGAAGGGACTCCAGGTCCGAGGCCGAGGGGACTCCTGATCTGAGGCCGAGGGACTCCAGGTCCAAGGCCGAGAGGACATGAGTCCGAGGCCGAGGGGACCCCAGGTCCGAGGCCGAGGGGACCCCAAGTCCGAGGCCGAGGGGACTCCTGATCCAAGACCGAGGGGACTCCTGGTCCGAGGCCGAGGGGACTCCTGATCCGAGGCCGAGGGGAATCCAGGTCCGAGGCCAAGGGGACATGAGTCCGAGGCCGAGGGGACTCCAGATCCGAGGCTGAGGGAACCTCGGAGGCCGAGGGGCCTCGAGGCCGAGGTTGAGGGTTCCGTCAGTTGCCTTCTCCGTTAACCCTAACAAGGCTTGATCAGCCACATCAATGGGTATCATAGCCGACTTGAATGTATAGAAGTTGGTGAGTATAAAGAAAGAGCTACCCATAAGATGATGGCAGAGTATGGGATGATGGTAGAGTCTTGCCATAATGTAGAACCATCCTTGTGGTACCAATAAACTATTTCAGGATAGATTCTAGCTAGTTTATGGTGTTGTAGCGAGGACATTGCATTGTAATACCTCAAAAATAAATCTCATATCGAATAAAAAAGAAAAGTATTATATGCTTATAACTCAAATTTATCGGTCATCAATTAACTTCTACTTAAATTTTTGGGTCATATGGTTTCATCCTGCAAACGGATCAATTAATTTAGCATATAAGTTTAAAGTGCTACAATCCTTATTTTGATTCCTTTATACGAGGTCAAATGACATTTCAATTTGTATTGCCTTTTATTTTTCTTTTCCCATCCTGACTTGCTAGTCATCTTGGTCGGCCATACTCATTTTCATGTATTTGTTTGCAGTTCAAATTTGCATGTCTCTAAACCTAGTTATTATATATATCTCAAGTCTGAAGTACCACCAAATTCTCTTATTTGAAATGTAATGTGTTGGACTTTGCATGAGGCAGTTTCTTTTTTTTTTTTTCTTTTCTTGCTGTTATTTCTGTAGTTGTTTGAATTTGAATGATGTAATTTTAGGGAGAAATATACAACAGGTACATAAAATTTTTCTCACAACTGATGTCTTTTGTGATCAGTAGGTCTGATAGCTGACTCATTGCTCCAGGACCAAGGTAAAGCAAATAACGTTGCATCCTACCAGCACCTGATGTGCGTTGGTCTCTTCCTGCTGCTGCTTGGGTTAAAACTGATGATACCTGAAGAGGTACTCCTTTCATGAAAAAGTCTTTCTGCATCGAAATAGTGCAGAAAGACTGCACCGGCGCGCGGCATTGATCGCGCGTTCATGTGGCTACGCATATAAAGCGCAATACGTGCGTCCGCACGAGCGCACGATCAATGCCGCGAGTCGATGCACGACTTAGTGCACCGAGGACGGTACACTAAGTCTTTTTCCTCCTTTCATTCTCCTTTCTATTGGAGCAGAGTAGAAAGATGGATAGAACTGTATTTTCTATCCATCTTTGCTGACAGTGAAACTTGTCTGAAGCGTAGCAAAGGCGAGGACGTTTTGATCGTCGTGTTGAGTTGAGATTCAAGAATCAAAGTAGGTTCTTTCCTTTAAATAATGTTTGAAAAAATAATGCCAGGATTAATTGAAAAAAAATTTATTACTTAAAATAATGCTGAATAGCAATGCGGTATGCCACCTAGGCCATCCTAATTTCTTTTAACCATATCAATTTTTTTAATATATTATTAGAGCAAAATCGATCTTAAAATGATTTATATGATGGCCTTTAACTTAATGATCAAGGTATTAAAAAATATATTTTAGTATAATTTAATATTTAAAAATTTATTAAATTTTAATCTATGTACATTTTAAAATATGCACGTTTTATCTTATAAAATAGATTTTTAATTTATTTATCTTTTCAAATATTTTATCATACTAGCATAATTAATGCTATTTATTTTTGCACTAAATAAATTAGAAAAAACATAAAAATATATAATTTAGATTTCTAAGTATTTTTTTTCTTAAATATCATTTTAATCAATTTTCTGACGGGCTCCACGTGGACACGTCGGATTATTGAACCCAACGGCCGGGACTCCCACCTCCTCATCTCGCTCACTCCCTCCTTGCTTCAAGCCATTTCGTTGAACGGATAGGACGGTAGCGATCGCCTCTCTCTCAGATATGTTGGGATCGGTGGCGGCTCGTCGTCTACTCGCCCACCTCGTGTCCCCTCGCTGCGCCACGGCGGCACCGGCCTTTCGCCGCCTCTCTACTGCGGCCTCTTCCCAGCCAAATCCGCCTCATACCTCATCCGAACAGCCGCAAGGAGAATCCCCAAATCCAACACCAGGGGCGTCTGCGTCGTCGGGAGCCGCGGGAGAGGATGGCAAGCCCCACCAGCGGAGCGGCGGCGCCGGACCACGGGGAGGAGGGGACTACGAGGAGGAGCAGGCTCAGGTCCTCCGCGCGGCTCTTCCCCACGTCGTATGCCTTTGATCCACCCATCTTTTGCTAACCTAGCGTTGGTTTTCTCTTTCTACTGCGTTTCCTTCTGTTTGCTATATGATTGGATGGTCTTATCGTTTGTGATTTTTTTTGGGTTAGGTGAGGTTGGGATGGGGCGAATCCGCGATGATTGCTGGGGCAAGGGATGTGGGCATATCCCCTTCCATCGTTGGTTGTTTTCCTCGCAAGGAGGCGGCTCTCGTGGAGGTGAAAAAGACTTCATTATTTCTTTGATTTTAGCTTGCTGTTAGCTTAATCAAGTTCTTTTGTCATGGATTTATTGATGGTATGCTTAATGCAACTTGTGTTTTGAAATTGCAATGTAAAATTACTATGGCATTAGATTTGGTTGATTGGAATTCGAGCGTGGAAGCATGCAACAGATCTGATGGGTGTGGGGTTTGTATCGTGCTAAGCTGTGAAAAATTGGCAAAATATTTTAAGATGTATTTAGATGATGTTCTATGATATGAAGCCATCTTCATATCAGCAGACACTAGGATATGAGGGGTTGATGGCATTGGGTTTGTCAAACTAAAAGCATATTTATCTCTTGCTAGGGGAATCCTCATGTTTGTTAAATATAATCCATGCTTTTATTAGGCTTGCCTTAGTTCCTTGTATTATGAATATCCCTTCCCTCCTTTGTAGCTTGATCTTCTTGTCATTTCTTGTTAAAGAAGGCCCCCCCCCCTTTTTTTTTTTTTTCCTTGGGCTTGATTTTGTTTGATTGATTCTCGCTTGCCTATTAAACAAGAATCTTGCTCACCAAAAACTCCTGCTATATGCTCAGAGGTACTTTTGGAAGTTGCAGAGTCTGAGGAGACAGAATTTTCTTTAGTAGGAATTTTGCTAGCACCACTATGAGGGGAGGGGGAGTGGTGCAATTTTTAATTTTCTTTACTCAGCTCTCTTGTCGAAAAGAGTATGGAGTCAGGACTTTTATTATAAACTTTGTGGACATTGATGTTAGTTGTGCATGAGATTAGTGAAGGAATACTGGTCATCTGTTTATTTAGTATATCTTTTTGACAAGTTTCTGTGATGTTATCCTTAGATTCGTGCAGGAAGGTCGTGGTGAAAATGCAACATTGCAGTGTGTTTCCTCAAGTTGAACTTTTCAAGATAGATGTTTCTGAGGCTATTTTCTTGGACATTTGTTGGAAAAGTTGTAAGGAAGAAGAAAATAATCTAAATAGTTTCAGTTGGCTTCATCAGATATTATGATAAATTACCAAAAAGACGATTTATAGGATTTGAGGAATAGACATTGTAAGTGGATGTGCTAATGTGATTGAGGCTATATATGGAGAAGTGGTCATTGCTTTTATCTGAAGTGTTAAGAATTGTGTATATTTGAACTGTTGAGTCTAGTTACAAGGAGTTTTTTCAATGGTTAGAGGTATGAAGCCTTACAATTGTTTCAACTTGTTAAAGCTGAATTAAACAGAATTCTCTAGAATGAAGCATTGGATACACCGACCTATTTTAGAAATATTGCTGCTTGACTAATGGTTATAGATGCTGAAATTTGTTTTGGATATGAGTTACAAGAGTGGGCTGCACCAACTTTTAAAGAAAAAAACAAAAAGAGTTTGTGATGAAACTTGAATGTGAGATTTATGTAGATGCCCCTAGATCCAAATTACTGATTTAGCGAAAGTATAGAGGAAAAATGAAGATGCCTGCAGCAAACCAATTTCAGGGATTGTGGGTTTTTGATAGATAGAACCTGGAATCAGATATAATGTTTGCAATTGATTGCAATTGATACAATTGAAAGGGAGTCAAATGTTGAGGTGCTTCTGGAAGTTTTGTTTCATTAGTGCATGACAATAAGATGATAAACGGACTTGCAGCAGTATCATTACTGCATGGCAATAAGATGATAAATGAACTTACAAAGCAGTAAAAGCCTTGCTAGACAACCATATTATTTTAACAGAATTTCATATAGACAAACGTGAATAAGCTGCATGACCTTAAGATGTGTAACTGAGATGCCAATTATTTGATGGGCTCATGACATGGTGAAACATGTGAAACATGCTTAGCAATAGCCTTGTTTAGGAGGATCGGTAGTATTTGAAGGATTGCCAATGTATCCTCACTGGATTTATTCAAAAACTTCAAATTGATTGATATGAAAGGACATTAGGATAGCAGGACTTGCGCGCCCCCCCCCCCCCCCCCCCAAAAAAAAAAAAAAACTAAAAAAAATCTGTGCAAGTGCGTTGTGTAAATCCCATTGAAGATGTCTTCAGATTTGCTATTGCATTGGTAAAATCCCACTTATTGATGGTTTACTAACTAAAGACATTACAAAAATCATTCCTTCTTTGCTCTAATAGCTATTTAGTAAGCAAAGAAATCTAGGTTTCACCACTGGTGTGCATTAATTTCTGAACAATTTGATTCATTCTCTGGTCTTTAAAGTTGTGTTCACTTTAACTTACTATTATTTTGAGATTCAAGAGGCCAGACTCAGTTCTTTTTTGATGCCTATAATCTGGAGCATCCCTTGGCAAGCACAGTAAATTCAAACAGGGAGTTGTATTACCTCTACAATGTTGTGCTATTTTGCATCAACTGACATATTTTTCTAGTTTCCCCCCCCATGAAGGCTGTAACAATATTGGTGAACATGAATACTATTGTAGTGTGTTTGAGAAGGAAAAGAGACATTGATTCTGTGAATAGTTTACCATATGGTGACACGTGTATATTGTCAAAGGAATCATTTGATTATGGAGGGTTTTAGTTTATAGTTTTGTGCCAGTACTCAGTGAATGGTGCAGGCAGTGTTTGAGGAACAGCCCTCACTGATGCATTCGTGTGATAGGAGAATTTTCATGATGCAACTTAAAAGACATGTTTATCAACTTTCATGTCCTCATGTGCCTTTTGTATGATGGTTGCTTTTTAGGTTTTGGTCGATGTCTTGTTATGTTTTCTGTCTGTGTAGTTTTCATGGATGATTGCCTTCAAAGACTTATAGATAGAATTGATTCTGGAGAGGAGTTGAAGAATCTAATACCTAGCGATCGCCTAACGAAGCTTGTCCGATCCGTTTGGAGATGCAAGCACCGTACATATCAAAATGGCCTCAAGCACTGAGCATCCAGGTGCAGGTTTTTGCCTTTTCTGTGTACAACTGCATCAATTGTAAATATTAATTTTTAAGCTACTTATATGGCTGTTCGACAGGCACAACCAATGAACGTCCCAACCAGTTTTAAGCAGCGGGCATTGCTGGTGGATGATCTGGCATGCTGCAGGGGACAGGGGGTCTGATATCGACTGGTATGTGAAGCGAACAGTACTTGGAGGTATATACTCAACATCTGAGGTGTATATGGTGACAGATCATTCCCCAGGTTTGTCCTTTCTTTCACTTGTTTGATTTGTCCCTTTTTGGCTCCAAACCATACTTGTGCAAAAAGACATCTATGAACCATTTCACAAGCTAGGTTTTTCTTCCCTTCTCTTTTCTGGTTGCATTTCACTGGAAACATGCAAATCGATTTTGACAGCAGCACCTATAAAGTATGAGCTTGGGTGCTTCAAGGCTACTCGTTTGATTGCCTTTTTTTAATCCCTTTTTATGATGATCCCATCCAAGCCAGATATATGTGATATGGTTTGTTCTAATAACAATATTATCTATTTGGTAGCCACTAGATTAGATTCCCTGCCACCTTCTTTCTTTTGCATTGAGTTTCTTACTCTTTTTATCTCTGGAGCCCATGGTGGCGTATTATAAAAAGCAATAAAACTTGAAAGTTCTCTTTCATTTTTGGCCCTCATATGGATGATGTTACATCTCTTGGCCCCGGGGTGTTGTGATAGAATTTCGTGATACATGGAAGTTCTTGGACCACCGGATTAAAGATGCTTTTGATCTTCAGAAGACTGTCCAGGAGGTATCATCATTCCAATGTTACCACAAGCTGTTTTCTCCTATTTGCACCATATTTTCTTGCATAATGGATTGGCTATGTATTGTATTTGCTAATGCTATGAAACAACTGCTTTCTTAGGCTGCGTATTTAGCAGAGGCAGTTGCCGCGGCATGGGAAACTCAGTGCAGGGAGCCATGAGGAAGCTGTTTCAGGGTGAAAGGTGCTAAAACACTATGGTAAAATCTCTACTAGAAATGCTTTTGGTTTTCACTGCTTTAATCTATCCTATTTATCTAGTTGTTGATGTAACTCGGCTTGGTAAATAAAAAATTTCAAACACTGCAATTTGTAAATTTTCAAGTGATGCATATAAGTGGTTTTTAAAAGTAGGCAGAACAATGATGAGCATGAACAGTAGTCTGCTGATAGTTCTGCATTGTTGCGAGTACCACCAGTTGAATGGTATTTAGACCTGAAAAGCACAATTAAGATGCAAAATTCATTGTTGGATTGCTCCATGGGAGGATGGTCCGAGAATGGAGAAATGCAATTGGTGGGTGCACCTGCCCTGCCACTTAAGTTGGGTTGGGCTGGCCATTCCAAATAACCAATGCATCATTGATTGAACCCCTTGTATTAACCTTTGAAAAAAAAAAAAAAAAAAAAATTTCAGTGACAAAGGTTTGGGCCCTTCTGTAGAAGTTTAAAATGTTTGAACTCTACTTAGTGCAGATGGTCTGATCTGGTTAGAGGGATCAATCAAGCATATGATCATAAGGCCTCCTTCAGGACCATCCGATCCTGATTGTGCTCGATCCACGCCAACCATCAAAAAGTAATTAAGATCTACACCATCGAATCCATGGCCCCCTCTTGCATAATTTCCGTGCTATTTCTTCTACGAGGGAATGAATTGTCTTCCCTTTTCTTAATTTAAATTAAATTAAATTCGCGCGGATAACCTCCTCTCTCTTACAATACCATAAAGCCATCAAACTCAAACGTATAATATTTGTTTGACTTATTTTCCGGCTTCCATAAAAAGTTGCTATTTGCGCTGTAGCATGAGGAGTGCTACATCCGTGGCCACGAAGACTTTTTGTCAATGCTAGACCTGTCATTGGCCGCAAGTTGCCTTAAATTTGCTTGTTTGGATAGCTCGTTGTCCTGCAATGTGCCCAACCTACCTTGCAGGGCAAGCTGGCAAGCAAGACCATGGGCATCCTTGACTCATTGTTGTAGAAAAATTGGGGGGATTACTCATCTTCTGCAATAAAAAGCTGGAAGGTAGGTGCCTTGTTAATGTGGATGTCGACTTACCTATCAAAGTTCCAGCAAATGCCTGTAAAATGTGAAAAACTTGTGGTAAAATTCAGCCATCAGATGATTGATTTGATTTGATAGCAGGTTAGAAGATTTCAAGGTTATTATTATTATTATTTTTGAAAATTTGCTTTCTCTAAATTGAGCGGTACATTCATATATGGCCTATTATTCAATCATAATCCATGCTTGATTAGGGGTGCAACTTGGGCTCATGAAATTCAGGTTTTTCTCAACCCTAATTCTAACTCTATTTGTAAATATCAATCCTAACCCTAACCCTATTTGTAAAACCTCAATCTTAATCCTATTTTTAAAAATCAGGTTTAGTTTAGTTTCGGATTGGAATTCGGATTGATGAGAAAAAAAAAAAAGCTTTTTCTAAAGTAAATAAACATTGAATTATGGATCCCAAAGACGAAAAAATAAAATTCCTTACCAAACGCATAAGTTGGATTCGGGGCTTTAACATTGTATTAAAAAAATGTCTTACATGAAACAAAGAAGAGGAGTTACCGTAAACAGCCTTTATATTTGTTCTTTTCTTCGCCTATGACTGATGGCTTTGCCCTTCTTATCGTCAAGTTGGCCATCTCGTTCGATCCGATGATGCTTTTAATGCCTTCAAAAATCTGGTGTCGATAAGCTACCCCATTCGGGTAATCCTCAGGTTCGGATTATCTCGGGTTCGGATTATGGTCAATCTTAATCCGGATCAATTGCAAATCGGATTGGATTAAATCCGAATCTTTCGGATTAGAGTTGAGCAAATATAAGTTTAAATACTGCTAAATTAGGTTCGATGAACCGAATTTGAATTGAATCCGATCCAAATTGTACCCCCTATGCTTGATTCTATAAAACCAATCAACCGCACAACGTCCGCCGGCCGCACCGGCCACCAAATAACGCGTCAGATTTTATTTCATTCTTTTTCGGCCTCATCCATCATTTTAGTTGCTTTTATTTCATTTTATTTCATTCTTTTTCGGCCTCATCCATCATTTTAGTTTAACTTTTGCTTTTATTTGATTTTCGAGACAATGATTGGCCGATCCAATCCAGCTTTATATCATTGAGAATAAATAATCTTCACTTGACAACGAACGTAGAAGGAATTCAAGCCCATTAAAAAAAGAAGGCATCTCGTTGAATTATAAATCCAATCAGGAAGAGAGAGAGAGAGAAGTCGGTAGGAAAAACAACAGCAACAGCAGCGTTGCACTATAGACCAATAGCGATGGCATACGGACGGTATCCTTCGGAGCATAAACTCCGCTCCATGGCAAAATAAAAGACTGTATAACTAGCGAAACGAAGGGTCCATCTCAAGGATTGGGGCATCCACGGCAGCATAACCCGAACGAACGATCATACCACTCTAACCCGAATCCTTTCAGCATCCACCCAACCTTGAAAGAGACGTCACCTTCTCCCCTCCTCCCGCTCTTTTCCTTTGGAAAGCAATGGACGCAACCGTGACAGCCCTACGTCCTTGGAAATCCCTAAGCGGTAGCTTGGGAGATTCCTTGGAATCATCCTCTCTCTCCCATCGGCTTTGCCCATAAATAAAGGCATTTAAAGCGAGTAGAAGTCGTTGGAGACCGAAGTTTCAGCGCTCGTGAAGGCCGAATATCCTTTTATGCTGCGGAATTGCTTAGATTTGGCCCTCCTTCCAATGACTCTCTCTCTCTCTCTCTGCTCTCTTCTCTTTCTTTCCCCAACCCCACTATTAACCGCTTTACATGACGGTCTTCACGATTATAACGTCTGATGTGACATTCTCGTAATACACCCCATGGATACCTAAATATCATCTTTTATTTGTCCCCCAAAATGTAGTGAATTTCAGGTGCTTTCACTCTCCATCCATCACTAAATTGATCTCCATTTAATATATATATACATTCTTTTCCGTGCGCCGAGAAAATAAGAAAAAGAACCAAAACAATACAAAGTTTGAATATATTTTACAAGTTATGTAAATTTATATTTATTTTAATAGAACATCATTCTATCCTAGCTGTTTTTTATATGCGTTGCACCGATACTAATTATTTTAATTAAATTAATCAAAATATTAATAAAAAAATATTATACCAATTATAGATTTGATTTTGTCAAATGAACCCATCACTGCATCAATATTATCTATTCATTTCTGTCTATTTTTAACCAAAACATTTTTTCAATTTGAATATTTAATATAGGAGGCATAACAGTGATGATTCGACTACGTATGGTATAATAGGCATGGAATGTCTTTTTTTTTTGGTACAAACGGGTGATCACACCACTCTAGGCTGACTCAAACCCAAACTATCATAATACAAAAAAGGTTCAAAACTGAAGGACAACAATCATCGGGCTTCCAGCACCAGAAACCAGAATGGTCAGCCACCCTAGCAGTGATCCAATCAGCCGCTGAGTTGGCTTCTCTGAAAATATGTCTGATCTGCATACTATAAACCCCGTGGAGAAGGAAACGAATATCCGAGATCAACGGGTTGGACGGCAGCTGATTGCACTGATCCTGACGGAGCCACCGAATCACCATGAGGGCATCACCCTCGAGGATAATACGACGAGCGCCAAGAAAGCGAATAGCACAAGCAACACCCGCCCAAGTGGCATAAAGCTCCGCAAGCGGCACAGAGGAATCGAGGAGACCAAATCTGCCAGCAGAAATCAGAGTTTCATCAGAACTTCGAATGACATAACCCGCTCCAGCAGATCTACCACGAACACTCCCATCAAAGTTGATTTTGACAAACGCTGAAGGCGGGGGTTCCCAAGAAATAAAGACCATTCTCCGGTGCGCTGCTGAGACAGCATGAGAATCCCAGTGGCCAGGGCTATCAAAATTACAAGCCAAACGATGGGACGTGTACTCAGTAGATAAGGACAAGGCAATCCGCGCAACCCTGAATGACGGAGTCGGCTCCTGAGTAAAGATAATCCGGTTCCGGGATAACCAGATTTGGTAAGCAATATAAGCCCTTATCGATTCCTGCTTGCAACTGCCTCTCCTAACATCCTGCCTGATCAAGTCAAGAAAGGATAGACAAAGAGAAGATGAAGCAATAACCCAAGGTCGGTCGCTAGCAATCTCCCAAATATGCCTAGTTCTAAGACAAGTGAAGATGGCGTGATCCACCGACTCCTCGTCAAGGCCACATATCGGACACGTAGGCTGAATCCCCAGGCCACGTCTAGAAAGCACGAAGCAAGTAGGAAGGCAATTCCGTGCAACCTTCCATAGAAAGAGACGAACCCTGGGGTGAATGAGAAAGCGCCAAATCCAAGCCAAATCAAGCAGTGGGTGGGAAGGAGCTCTGTAAATATGGATAATGTCCCTGATAGGAGCGCGCGGCAGACAAGATCGCCTCCAAACCCTGATGTCGAAGGAATGACCCGGGGAAAGAGGGATAGCAGCTATACGACGCATAAGCTCCTCCCCAAAGTAACGGGACAACAGAGGGGTAGACCAGGAAGAATGATCGTGAGCCGTGAGATCACTCACATGCATGCCAGGAGGAATGTCAGTGCTGACAAACGTAGGCCATCAGGACAAAGGAAGATCAGCGATCCACGAATCAGAAGTAACATCCACGGAAATACCATTGCCCAGAATCCAGGAGATGCTGTGAAGGATGGTCGGAGCATGAATGCAAACCTCTTTCCAGAAGAATGATTGACCCCGAGCAGGCTGCAGGTTAGAGGTGGAAGACCAATCCCCATACTTGGCCCGCATAAAAGAACTCCACATACGGTGTGGATCAAGCAAAAATCGAGTAGCGTGCCTAGTAATCAAGGCCTTCCTCCGAACAGTAAGGGACTGGATCCCAAGACCTCCCTCGAAAATCGGCAAACAGACATAGTCCCAAGCTAATAGATGAACACCATGACCATCCTGAGACGAACCCCAGAGAAAATCTCTAAAGTAACGCTCAATCTTCCTTAGACAGGTCAATGGGACAGCAGCATTAGACAAGAGATAGAGAGGAAGAGATGTGAGCACCGATCGAATAAGAGTAATCCTCGCCATCATAGAAAGCCCAGTGACCTGCCACCCCTCAAGCCAATCACGGATCCTCAGCTCGAGCTGACTAAAATCCGAGATCCTAGGCCTTCTGCCCGTAATAGGAATACCCAAGTAAGAGAGGCAATCCGACTGCAAAGAGATCCCCATGATCTGCTTAATAGTACCCAAAATAGAAGAAGACACCCTCGGACTAAAGCAAATTACAGACTTAGAAGTGTTAACTTTCTGACCAGAGGTAGAGTAGTAGATCTAAGAATAGAAGCAAACCTGGCCGCGTTGGCCACAGTAGCCCTGCCCAGGAAGATGTAGTCATCAGCAAAGAGCAAATGAGAAATCCCAGGTCCCTGAGGACCAGCCCGATAAGGGTCAAGAACAGAATCCTGCTGAGCTTGACGAAGAGCCCGAGATAAAGCATCAGCCGATATAACAAACAGAAATGAGGAAAGAGGACATCCCTGTCTCAACCCAACCTCAGAATGGAAGTAATCAGTCCGGTCTCCATTGATGAGGATGGAGAAAGACGGACGCTGAATACAAGCTATGATCCAATCTATAAACAGCTGCTGAAACCCAAATTCCTGAAGAGAGTGATGCAAGAAATCCCAATTCACTCTATCATAGGCCCTCTCCATATCCAGCTTAATAGCCATAAGCCCCTGATGGCCAGAAGCACGACGAAGGTCATGCATGAACTCCTGAGCAAGTAAGGCATTACCAGTAATTCTGCGCCCTCTGAGGAAAGCCCCCTGCTCCGAAGAAATGAGGCAAGGAATAACCCAACACATCCTAGAGACGAGGAGATGAGCACAAACCTTGTATAAGGTAGTGCATAAACTAATGGACCGGAAGTGCTGGGGCCTGGAAGCATCTAGTCTCTTAGGAACCAAGGTAATGAAAGTGCGATTCCACTAAGAGGGAATAGATTTGCGATGGAAGATAAGCTGGATCGCCTGAACTAAGTCCTCTCCCAGAATATCCCAATAATGACAAAGAAAAACGGAAGAAAGCCATCCGGTACAGGAGCCTTATCCGCACCAAGCTCCCACAACGCCAACCGAATATCCTCCGAGGTAATGGGCCGAATCAGAGAGTCATTCTCAGCCGCAATAACAGTATTAGGAGATAGAATAGGGTGAATATTATCATACGATTCACTTTTACAATGATATATTTGTCAATGCTATTCAAAGAGCAATGTTTTAAAAATTGGATTGGACAACACATAGGCTTGGTATTTGGGTCATGAATCAATTGGTTCAATCGAATAAACCAATTTGATTGAATCGAATAATATTATAATTAATTTTTAATTTAATAATAAAAAATAAAATATAGTTATTAAATTGTAGAAAAATATTTTTAAAACTTATATATCTATTTTAAAAAAATTATATAATATTAAAATTATAGAAAAATATCTTTAAAATTATAGATGGATTGTTTTCAAATGCAAATTTAGGTGAAAAATTTAAAAATTTTAATTTTAATTTTATTTATCAAAATTAAAAGTTTAAAAATTAGAATTAGATTAGTTCTTCAAAATTCGTTCAATAAGTTTTTTAATTTTATAAAAATATATAAAAATTTATTTTAATAATAAAATTAGATTGAATTAATAATTAATTTTTAATTAAATTGGTTCAATCGATGGAGTCCAATTTTTAAAATCATGTCAAAGAGTCGATGTAATAAAAGAGTAATAAAAGTGAAGGAAAAGCCTTGCCTTATCTCGTCTCGTCACGAATCCACTTAACTGTTGGGAAAGAAGAAAAAAAATACATAAAAAAAAATCTACTCCAAAAGCACCATTAACGCCGGGCCGTTATCAAAGGATGACGGCACTAATTAAGGCCTCACGGCCTGTCACTCTCTCTCTTCTTCCCACTCGTCCCGACACGCTTAGCATATGCTCCCAAATATTCCCCCCTTACCTCAGCTAACCTCCCCTTCTTCTCACCGGTCTTCCAATGCTCTGCCTCCCACCCCACCCCCCCTTCCTCTTCCTCTTATAATAAATTAACGAGCCTTCAAGCACCATGGTCCTCCCTCCTCTTGTATGAAGAGAGAAGAGAGAAGAGAGAAGAGAAGAGAGAAAGAGTGATGAAGTTTGGGAAGAGGCTAAAACGGCAGATAGAGGAGACACTCCCAGAGTGGAGGGATAAATTCCTCTCTTACAAGGATCTCAAGAAGCTGGTCCGCCTCATCTCCACCTCCAACCCGTCCCCCAAGGCCGAGGCCGAGTTCATATATCTTCTCAATGCCGAGATCGATAAGTTCAACACCTTCTTCGTCGAGCAGGAGGAGGACTTCATCATCCGCCAAAGGGTAGGCTAGGCTGGGGTGGGACTTATGGTTGCCACCTTTATCATCATACCAGATGGATTTATTCCGCATGCTATGTTAATTAATTGTCCATGCCTTGGATATCAGGAGCTGCAGGAGAGGATTAATAGAGTCATCGACACGTTCGGGCCGGCCGGGAGCCAGCCGTCCGACGCGGAGTACGCAGCAGAGATGGGAAGGATAAGGAAAGACATTGTTTATCTCCATGGCGAGATGGTTCTACTCGAGAACTACAGCAATGTTAACTACACAGGTCCCTCATCCTTTTCCACTGCATGGATTCATCCTCTTAATTTGCCCTGTTCTTCTTGCCTCTTGATTTGAATTGAGTTCGAACATCTAACATCTTTTATTAGATCGAATATCTAACATTGTTAATCTCCATGGCGAGATGGTTCTACTCGAGAACTACAGCAATGTTAAGTTAACTACACAGGTCCCTCATCCTTTTCCACTGCATGGATTCATCCTCTTAATTTGCCCTGTTCTTCTTGCCTCTTGATTTGAATTGAGTTCGAACATCTAACATCTTTTATTAGATCGAATATCTAACATTCCATGGCGAGATGGTTCTTCTACTCGAGAACTACAGCAATGTTAAGTTAACTACACAGGTCCCTCATCCTTTTCCACTGCATGGATTCATCCTCTTAATTTGCCCTGTTCTTCTTGCCTCTTGATTTGAATTGAGTTCGAACATCTAACATCTTTTTATTAGATGATGGAATGTGAAAGCTTGTGCAACAGTTTCTCTTGTTGAAAGAATTGTGGCATCTAGAGAGTAAAAATAAAAATAAATAAAGAAAGATTTAAAGATTTCAAGCGTTGCAGGGTTGGCGAAGATATTGAAGAAATATGACAAGCGGACAGGAGGACTGCTGAGATTGCCATTCATCGAGAAGGTTTTGAAGCAGCCCTTCTTCACGACGGACCTCATCTCCAAACTGGTGAAGGAGTGCGAGAACACGATGGATGCCGTGTTTCCAGTGATAGCTCGAGAGCAAGCGGAGAGAGGGGAGAGGGAGGCGTTGATGGCAGCGGAGCAGAGCATCTTCAGGAACACGGTCGCTGCGCTTGCGACCATGCAAGAACTGAGGAGGAAGCTCCACTTATGGCCACTTCTCGCTCCCTCCTTTGAGTTCGCCTGATGCAGATCTCTTGCAGTCTTTCCAGCTTCCCTCTCCCATTCCCATACAACAATAAAGAACATCATCCTCTCTGATGGTATCTATGTTAGATGAACTTTTATTTAATATGCTTTCATATTTATTCCTGAATCCTACCTAGGATGAAGCGATTGTAAAAAATTAAACAGAGTATAAAGAAGAAATTTCGCATATATAAGAAGAGGATGTGCAGTCTTGAATTGATTGCTTGTTTGTTGGGAAACTATCCCCTGTCATGTAACAAGGCTTATTAGATGGTTGATCTGATTTATACTTTTTATAAGAGATATGTATTATTAACTTGTAACCATGATTATTATGGAGAATTTTAATCTACAAGGCTTTTATTGTGGTAGCTATGTTAGCTATGGATGATAAATTTTAAGGGTAAAGATGTTGAGGATATATGATCAACAATGCAGATTTTGAATATGAAATTTTGTACTAAGTTATTATTGCTATTTTTTTTTTTTTCACCAATGATGAATAAAAGCTTCGCCACCATGACTGTCACTATGTGTTCAGATGTTTAGTTGCATCTCAAAATTATAATATCTAGGGCGAACTCTTATTGCTGCATCCATTCTCAGCTTCTGTTCCATCTATTGAAGTTTACAGTAGTAGCATCGTATGACCTGACGTATGACTTATTCGATCTTTCTAAAATGCTTGGACAAATATTGGATGGCATATTTCTTAAAAGTGACTCAACAATGGTTATAGCTTAGATCGACTGCATCCTTGAGATTCTTCATTAAAGACTGTTGAATATTTAGTCAAAGATTGCCTGCCACATTATCTAATTTTCAATATCGGCATATTCTTTAAAAGGCCGATCGAATATGCTGATAATAATTTCTAGCGAATCTCTGTCCTATCCTTAATGCTGATGCTTAAGGAATTGGCTTTGTAAAACTTATATATATATATAATACATATATCTTAGATCCGATTTGGATTAACTGTTAGGATACCTTTTTAAGTGTTTATTAGTGGATAGCTATTTGAGATAGCTGTTGACTAACAACTAATAAACATGCCTTTAATGTATGGATCCATGCAATTTTGATTAGATATTACGGTATTTATCCATGTAGAGAATCAAGTCCTAGGATTTGATTTATATGTGCTTACATTAATTAATCAGATCCTAGGATCCGATTCATAAGCTTATAATAGTTAGTGTGTAACCCTTATTCTTCATATTTCCTTGTTGCAGTTGGGGCCAACGTGACTTGAACCTGCTGGTTATGAAGTTTTAGCTTTTTTTGACAGAGAACCGCACTCAAGTTATGAAGCCTTGTTACTCAGTGCAACTTGCCTTGCACCCCACGAGACTGAACTCACACTCAAAGTGGAGTTCTAAAATAAACAATACTGTAGAACCTAAAGATCAATGTTGGTAGAAACAAGTTATCTCCCATGCAATAGAAGCTCCCCCTACCCCTCTCCGGGTTCCAATTAGTGTGGTCCAATTAATTCCGTATGCACAACTAATTCTCATCGACATATAATAATAATAGATAGTTTAATTCTCAATGAAGTGAGTAATTTATTAAAAACGAGACGAGATTCAAGAGAGCTTAATTTATTAAAAACGGTTCTTACAGAACGGAAACAATAAAGTGCTTGATGAGACACGAAATTCCTATTCATTTTAGAGAGAGATGAGATCAAGCATGGACTTGATATCTAAGTCACAACAATGATATTCAGAAGAACGGCATTCCTCGATAAATTTAACGGAGTGATTCCTACCGTCCTCCCGTTTTCTATAGCAGAAAATAGGATTGCCATCCATATTTTCTATTGAGAATATCTATCTTGATGGCAAGGAAGTTATAGAAATTGATGTGGCTGATGGAGCCACATGTAAATTAACAACCGAAACTAGTTGATGGCAAAAGTCAAAAGGGGTTTGATGACCCAGACTCGGCTCCGATCTCCCAAGTCGGCCTCAACCCCGGCCTCCTAAGTTGGTCTTAGCCTTCGTCGCCAACCTACGTGTCTGACAAGATCTGGCCTACCAACTATCTGCGACCCATCTATCTGACAAGACTTGGCTCATCAACCATTTACGACCTACTCATCTGACAAAACCTAGCCCATCAACCATCTGCGGCCCACTCGTCTGGCAAGACCTGGCCCACCAATCATCTGACAAGATCAGACCAACCAACCATCTACGACTGCTCAGATCAGATGGAACAAAGCCCATCAATTCTGACATTCCACCCAAAAGATATCCTCCACCACAGAGCCCCACGTGGCTCACACCATCACTAAATGGCAAGGACCGTCCATAAATCGGGTAAAAGGGACCCTGACGAGGTATGAACACTTAAGCACTCAAGAGAATTTTTCACTTTCAACTCTCTCTCTCAAGCTTTCTCAAGCTCATGGCTGTGATTCCGATCACTAACTTGAGCGTCGGAGGGTCCCTGTCGGAATATCCAGCTTCCGAGACTTCTTGCATGTCCTAGAAAGAGCGAAACCTCATCAGCAAACTCACGGCACTCTCACAGACGCTTGTGTAAGGTGATCGGGCATCATCAGATTGGCATGCCAGGTAGGGGGACTGCACTGAAGGAAGGAGAGCTCTGTAACACTGAATTACAAGCCCTCGTCCCCTCTAAAATGACAATGGTGGTGACGCGTGCTCAGGAAGCTTCCACCAGTTATATTAGGGGGCATCCCCAACACACTGAGTAGCAGGAGGCCAATCTTCCTGCTCCTCCTTCACCACCAACTTTGGCCACCCTCACCCAGCAAGTCCAAGCCTTGTTGCGGCGATTCATGAGCTGCAGGAACAACACTCTGTGGCCACCCAGTAGTAGCCCAGGCCTTCCACACCATCTGTGGCCGTTGCACCAGCCAGCCAACAATTTACCCATGGGAGATCTTCCCAGCGAGAGGCTCATCGCTATCATGCTTTACCTAGGCACCACCATCGTGAAGCTCTCAAGAGGCCGCGGTCCCTCGCCCACTGCTCGGGTAGTCCTTCTCCCAAGTGGCAGCATAGAAAGGAGCCCGAATGGGGGCACCGCCATAGACACTACTCCCCTTCTTATTCATCTTCTGAGTCATCATGGGAGGTGTCAACTGGTGAGCATATCCATTGCAAAGTGGAGAAGCATCTGAACGAGTACCATCGACGATTGGAGGAACTCAGCCGTAGGCTCAACAACCAACCGGAGGTGGACTATGATACTCACCCCCCCTCACTCACCACATTATGAGGAACCTATTCTTTCCAGGTTTCACCTTCCTCAGTTGGATCCGTATGACGGCACCACGGATCCACTTGATCATCTTGAGAGCTATAAGGCTCTCATGCAGGTTCAAGGGGCGACTGATTCCCTTCTATGCATTGCTTTTCTGGCCACCCTACGGAAGACTGCACGCACCTGATACTCTCACCTACCTCCGTACAGCATCGACTCCTTCTGACAGTTAGAGAGGACCTTCTTGGCACACTTTGATGCATGTTAAATGATCCCTTGGGTAGCAGACAGTTTATTCTCTATCCGATAGAAGGATGGGGCATCTTTAAAAGACTTTGTAGCCTGCTTTAAGATGGCCGCCCTCGAGGTCTATCACCTCGACGATGCTGTAGACACTTTGGCCCTGAAGTGGGGACTTTGCCCCTCTCACTTCACCTACTCACTTGATAAGAAGCCTTCAGTTCCTATGCTGATCTCCTAAGTCACGCGCAGAAGTATATCCACACTGACGAAGTTGACTCCAAGCGAAGGGAAGCTGAAGGGAGGCTCAATAAGAGGCCGGTCTGCGCGGAATCAAGCAGACCTTGCCCTAAGAAGCTTGAGCCCCCGCGCTGACCAGATAATAGACGTCGAAGCTTTGCCTTCAGAGAAGACAACCTCACCCTTTCCTCGCTCCCAGGTCTCACATATTTATGGAGATTAAGGGCGAGCCATATCTCCAGCGCCCTCCCCCTCTGAAGAGGGAGGCCACCCACGACAAGAGCCACTACTGTCATTTCCATCGGAACTATGGTCACGACACAGAAGATTATCGCAACTTGAAGTGTGTTATCGAGGAGCTCATTCAGAGATGCTACCTCAAAAAGTTTGTCTAGAAAGGACCTCGAGCTGCTTCAGTATTAATGGGACCTCTGCCTACCCAGGCTAATGTCGATAATGCCCCGATCAAGAAGATAGTGAGCATGGTTTCCTTGGGGGTAGGTTCTACCTCCAAAAGGCAGAAAGGGGATGAGGGAATAGAAAATGTAATCCTTTTCTAAAGAGGAGCTAGCGGGGGTAAATAACTAGAATGATGATAGCGTTGTCATCTCTATGACAATTGCTAAGCATCCTGTAAAAGAATTTTGGTTGATAATGAATGCTCCGCCGACATCCTTATCTATGATGCTTTTGTTCGGATGTTCTTGTCTCCCCGCTCTCTTCGACCAGTGATAGTGCCTCTAGTTGATTTCATGGGAGACTTTATAAAAGTGAAAGATGAACTTACCTTACTGGTCACAGCAGGGACATCGCCATGCTAAAGCATGGTCTTCATGAGGTTTCTGGCCGTCTGAGTACTTTGTCTTACAATGCCATACTCGAACAACCTGGTCTGAACCTCCTTGATGCAGTTATATCTACTAAATGCCTTCTCGTCAGGTTCTCCACCAGTGAGGGGATTGGCGAGATGTGCGGGGAGCAAAACCTAGTGCAACTATGCTACCACATGGCTCCTAGCCCTCAGGAGGTGATGCTTCATCAGTCCCAGAGCTGCTCGACCCTAGAGAATCAAAAAAAAGAGGGGAGCCAACTGAGCGTCTGCTGACTTTCCTCCTAGGAGATGACCTAGCGAGAACGGTGCAAATCAGCGAGCTTCTTTCCAGGAAGGCAAGGAACCAACTCCTCACCTTCTTATGGGCTAACTCAGATTTCTTCACCTCGTTGGCATCGAACATGTCCGGTATACCCTCGGAGGTAATCACTCACAAGCTTAACATTGACCCAAGGTACCGGTCAGTCCATCAAAAGAAAAGAAATTTTTCTCCCGAGTGATAGAGGGCCATTGACGAAGAAGTCAATAAACTACTTGTTGCTAGCCATATTTGGAAAGAACATTACCCGGATTGCCTGGTCAATATAGTGATGGTCCGCAAGATGAATGAAAAATGGAGGATTTGCATCGACTTCACCGACCTTAATAAAACATGTCCAAAAGATAGCCTCCTGTTGTCCCAGATTGACCAGCTGTCAATTCCATATTGACCACGAGCTCCTCAGCTTCATGAAAACCTTCTTCGGATATAATTAAATAAAGATGGACTCGAAGGATGAAGAAAATACCTCCTTCATCACCGAAAAAGGCATATATTGTTATAAGATAATGCCCTTTGGTTTGAAAAATGCAGGAGCCACTTACCAGAGATTAATGATAAGGTATTCAAAGATCAAATTGGGTGGAACATGGAGGTGTACGTGGATGGCATATTAACCAAGAGCATCTGCACCACCGATCATGTTGCCAATTTAAGGAAAACTTTCAATAACCTTCAGCGTTACCAAATAAAACTCAACCCTCGCAAGTGTGCATTCGGGGTTACCACTAGAAGGTTTCTGGGTTTCTTGGTGACCCAACAGGGAATTGAGGCAAATCCGAAGAAGATTCTGGCCATTCTTGACATGAGGCAACTGACCAATAAGAAGGAGGTGTAGCGACTTACTGGGAGAGTGGCCATTCTAAACTGTTTCATGTCAAGATCAGCTAAAAGATGTCTGCCCTTTTTTAAAGCCTTGTGTAAGGTGAACGGTTTTGAGTGGACGAAAGATTGCTAGAGAGCCTTCGAAGAGCTGAAAGAGTTCTTGTCTACCCCGTCGTTGCTGTCAAAGCCAAGGAAGGGAGAGAGTCTTTTTCTTTATCTTGCCACCTCTTTGAAGGCAGTCAACTCTGTTCTCGTGCACCTCAACTCCGACATAATATAAAAACCCATCTACTACACTAGCAAAGTACTCCATGATGTGGAAGTCAGGTACTCCAAAATTAAAAAAAATTATTTTTGCTTAAATTATCTTCGCTCAGCATCTCAGGCCATATTTTCAAGCCCATCCGATCGTGGTGCTCACGGACCAATCTCTTAAAGCTATTTTAGCTCATTCTGATACCTTCGATCGATTGGTTAAGTGGGAAATCAAATTGGGGAAGTTTGATCTTTCGTTTATGTCAAGATCGGCCCTAAAATCCTAAGTCTTGATGGATTTTCTGATCAAGTGCACCTGGACTAAGGAGCAGATGGAAGAACCCTCAATGATACGCCCAGACGCTGAGTCTGAGAGAACGGTGGAGACCTGGTCCTTATAGATGGCACCTCAAACTCCCAGGAAAGCAGAGTGGATCTTATTTTTATAGGCTCGGAGGAGATGGTGGTGGAATGCACACTCAGGTTTTTCTTCAAGGCTACAAATAATCAAGCTGAGTATGAAGCCCTACTGGCAGGAATAAAGCTCCTATGGGAGCTCGAAGTGAAGTGCCTCAGAGCCTTCACTGACTCCAAGCTTATCTCTGAACAAATCATTGAAGAATATGAAGCTCGAGACCCCATTATGTCTCGGTATCTGAATAAGGTCAGGTCACAAGTCTCCTTGCTAACTTATTTCAGCATCAGCTACATACCCAGGGATGAAAATGCCAGAGCCGATGCCCTATCATGACTGGCCACTATGGCGGATAACACCCTAGGAAGAAATTATGTTGAGCATCTGGAAGCTTCGAGCATTGACGTTACGAAAGAAGTCTTGTCGATCACACGGGAGCTGACACGGATGGATGCCTACATCCGCTACCTCATTGACGATACTCTTTCTGCTGATTACATAGAAGCCAGACTGCTGAAATGAAGGGCCTCCAAGTTTGTGTTATTGAATAGGCAACTATATAAGAGGTCCTTCTCTTACCCCCTCCTCAAGTGCGTCGGTTCTGCAGATGCCGATTACATCCTCAGAGAGATTCATGAAGGTATATGCGGGAACCACCTAAGGTCTAGATCACTGGTGTACAAAGCTCTCCGCCAGAGATATTACTAGCTCACCATGCGAGAAGATGCTGCTATATTGGTCCGAAAGTGCGACAGCTGCCAACAACATGCCCATATCCAACTAAAGCCAGCCTCCCAATTAAGTCTGCTCTCGGCTCCGTGGCCCTTCGCTTAATGATGAATGGATATCTTGGACCATTACCCCCAGCTTTGGGCCAACGGAAGTTCCTACTCATCGCCATTGACTACTTCACCAAATGGATCGAGGTCGAGGTATTAGCCAAAATTACCGAGAGCAAGGTGAAGTCCTTCTTCTGAAAGTCCATAATTTGCCACTTCGGACTACCCCACACCATTAACACCGACAACGGCCGTAGTTTAACAATACTACTTTTAAGAAGTTCTGCTTTGAGCTAAACATTTATCACTGGTTCACTTCTGTCGCCACCTAAGACTAATGGAGAAGCCAAAGTCATGAATCAGACCATCCTTCAATGACTCAGAATCCGGTTGGATGAGTTCAAGGGTAGATAGGTGGAGGAGCTTCCGAGCATGCTATGGGCATATCATACAACTCCAAGGACCCTAATAAGAGAGACTCCCTTCAGCCTCGTCTTCAGATCAGAAGCGATCATCCCTGTGGAGATCAGCCTTCCAAGTCTCCGAGTGAAGTCATACAATGAAGAAGATAATTTCACTCAACTAAGAGCTAGTCTCGACTTCATCGATGAGGTGCATGACTGGGCATGGCTTAGAATGGTTGCATTTCATCAGCGAGCAGCGAAATATTACAACGCTCGAGTCCACCCTAAGATGTTTCGCCTGGAGACTTAGTCCTCAGAAGGGCTGAGGTATCCAAGCCAACGGAGAGGGACAAGTTATCCCCAAACTGGAAAGGGCCCTATCGGGTCATTAAAGCACTTCATTGAGGAGTGCACCGGATTGAAGGGCTCGATGGGAAGCTAATCCTTCACACCTAAAACGCGACAATCTCTGCCGATATTATCAATAATGTATGCATTCGACCGATGAAAATAAGAGGAGCTTTGAATACTATGTCTGCTCATCCAGCTCAGCTCCTGAGCCAAGGAGGTTCGGTTATTCTTCAACAACCGCTCGAGCCAGCACGAAGAAACCCTCGAGATGATTCCAAAAGGTGCTCAACAGTCTCACGACTATTAGATGACCCCTTGGGCCAGCGCGAGAAACCTTCAAGGCAGTTCAAGACCCTCGATGATTCTGATACTCTCGAGTTACCCCTGGGCCGGCACAAAGAAACCCCCAAGGCAGTTCCAAAAGGCGCTCGACGGTCTCACAACTATCGAGTCATCCCTCGGGCCGGCACAAGAAACCTCCAAGGCAGTTCAAGACCCTCGATGGTTTCGATGACTCTTAAGTCACCCTTTGGGCTGGCATGAAGAAACCCCCGAGGTGGTTCCAAAAGGTGCTCAATGGTCTCACGATTATCGAGTTACCCCTTGGGCCAGTGTGAGAAACCCCCGAGATGGTTCAAGACTCTCGATGGTTCAGATGACTCTCGAGTCACCCATCGGACTGGCACGAAACCTCCAAGGCAGTTCCAAAAGGCGCTTGATGATCTTGCGACTATCGGGTCACCCCTCGGGCCGACGCGAAGAAACCCTCGAGGCGGTTCAAGACCCTCGATGGTTTTAACGACTCTCGAGTCACCCCTCGGGTCAGCACGAGAAACCCTCAAGGCAATTCAAAAGGCACTCGATGGTCTCGCAACTATCGGGTCACCCCTTGGGCTGGCACGGGAAACTCCCGAGGCGGTTCAAGACCCTTGATGGTTCTGACGACTCTCGAGTTACCCCTTGGGCCAGCACGAAGAAACCCCCGAGGCGGTTCCAAAAGGTTGGATGGTCTCGCGACTATCGGGTCATCCCTTGAGAGAGCATGAGAAACCCCCGAGGCGGTTCAAGACCCTCGATGGTTCTAACGACTCTCGAGTCATCCCTCGGGCCGGCATGAAGAAACCCTGAGGCGGTTCCAAAAGGCACTCGACGGTCTCGCGACTATCGGCCACCCCTCGGACTGGCGCGAGAATCCTTTGAGGCGGTTCAAGACCCTTGATGGTTCCAACAACTCTCAAGTCATCCCTCGAGCCGGTGCAAGAAACCCCTGAGGCAGTTCCAAAAGGTGCTGATGGCCTCAACAGCTCTTGGGTCACCCCTTGGACCAGTGCGAGAAACCCCCAAGGCAGTTTGGGTTTACTCCTCAGCACCCCTTAGGCCAATGTGAGAAACTCCCAACACAGTTCCAAAAGGCGCTCGACAGCCTCAGCAGCTTTCGGGTCACCCCTCGGGCTGGTGCGAGAAACCCTCGAGATGGTTCGGGTTCACTCCTTAGCACCCTTCAGGCCGATGCGAGAAACATCCAAGGCGGTTCCAAAAGGTGCCCAACGGTCTCAGTAGCTCTTGGGTCATCCCTCGGGCCAGTGTGAGAAACCCCGAGGTGGTTCGGGTTCACTCCTCAGCAGCCTCTTGGGCTGGTGCAAGA
This sequence comes from Calamus simplicifolius, assembly GCA_900491605.1. Classification (NCBI taxonomy): domain Eukaryota; kingdom Viridiplantae; phylum Streptophyta; class Magnoliopsida; order Arecales; family Arecaceae; genus Calamus; species Calamus simplicifolius. The sequence goes on along the minus strand of UESW01004166.1, from coordinate 553,497 downwards.
AACCCCTGAGGCGGTTTGGGTTCACTCCTTAACAGCCTCTCAAGCCGATGCGAAGAAACCCCCGAGGCAGTCTTAAAAAGCTTTCAAGCTTGTCTTAGTGGCCCCTAATTGGCATCGGCACCCTAAAATCACTTCGGCAAATGCCTAAGGGGCAGAAGCGGACTTAGCCATTGCTAAGAGTCTACGCAAGCCTCAGACCAGGCTACCGGTTCCCAAGGTGAGTCATGAAGAATTGGGACATGCCTTATCAAGCCTAAAGGCCAAAGTCAAGACATGAATGTAAGAAGACAAGGATGCTACAAAAAGCTAAGTATACCATACTTAGACAGAATATTTCTTTTCATTAATACTTAAATGAGTACAAGAAAATCGACTCAAGTTGGATTACATCGAAAGATAAATATCAAAACAAATAACAGAGTACAGAGGCCTATGGCTTGGCAGGCCTGGTCCATCCTCGACACCGTACCTCTCCAGCTCCTCTTCTTCATCGGGATCTCCAGGCTGAATGTCTTCAAGTCTAGCAATTTTGAAGACCCGAGAGTTTTATCTTTGCATCGCTCGAAGCCTTGAAGTATGTGTCAAGTGCCGCCTCATTCATCTCCTCGGCAAAATTGGTGGAGCCTTTGAATTGCTCGACGGCCTCTCGAGCCTGGGCCTCGGCATTGGTCATACTCCTAGGTGGTTCGGGCATCCGCCTCCACGAGGGCAACCTTTTCTTTAATGACCCAGGTGTTAGGAAAATTATTGAGAAATTATTTACCCAATTAATTGATTTTGATGATTAACAAAAGCCACGAGTATATTCATTGTGTTTCTGATAAAATTGATAAGTGTTTCAGGAATTAAGATCGATTAATTATCCAAAAGGTATATAGAAATCAGTTTTGAATTAAATTTAATGGATTATAAAAAGTTCAGAAGTTAGAGCCGACACCTAATGTGGTGGAGCCAACCCTAGGACGTATCAAATAGTTCAATATTTTTGATACGGTTCGAGCCGACACCTGGAGTTTCGGAGCCGACACATGAATTTATGGAGCCGACTCTAACCTGAGTTACAAAGACTATGTTTTTCAGAGCAATTCTTGGACGTCACACATCAGAATCGGGAGCCGACTGCAGACAGCGGTGAGTCGACACTTTGTCAAGTCGAGCCGACTCCACGATGGATTATTTTTTGCTATTTTTGGGAACACGATTTGGAGCCGACATATCAAAAGTTGGAGCCGACTCCAACCTGTCAGAGACGATTTTCAAAAGTGCCAGATCAGCTCCAACGGATATATTTTCTCACCTACTCTTCAACGGATACATTTTCTTGCATGGAGAATCAATCAAAGTACATTTTTAATGGCTATTTCCTACCTAATCTTGGATTAGAAATTCTATATAAAGGGGGATTCGTCGTTCGAAAAAGAGAGGAAAAATAGAGAGAAAAAATAGGAAAAATATCAAGAAAATTTTCAGTGAAAAAGAGAAAAATTTTAAAGAGAAATCTTTGATCCACGCCTTTCATCTGAAGAGAGATTCAAGAAAAATCCCAAGCCCTAAAAGTTCAAAATCGAAGGATTTTCAAAGGAGAAAAGAAGAAGAGCAAAAGCCCTAGTTCCTCAACGTTCTCTTCATCAAATTTCTGTCAAGAATTAGAGCTGAAGCTTGATTCAACCATTCAAAAGAGAAGAGCAAAAGAAGAAAAGAAGAAAAGCTCAATTCAAAATTGCTTCAATCAGGCTTTTCTTACCATTGTTTATTTACATTGCATATTTGCTCAGTTTAAGGAGCTTTACATTGTTGTAAACATTAAATTGAATTTTTGTTATCTAATTTAATCGAGGGATTGAATTAGTTGAGGTAGTTTACCTTGGGGACAAGCTAAGTTTAGCTTGGGTTAAGGTTTTGTGCTAGTGAACCTGTAAAAACTGGCTGGGTTCATTGTGACCCCGTGTAAAACAACAAGTTAGGGTTATGAGCTTGTAAAACAACTCAACTGTAATTAGGGGATTATAGTGTGGACCCAAGAGTTGCTTGGGAGTGGACGTAGGTATGGGATACACCGACCACTATAAATCTTTGTGTGTTGTCATGCTTTTGTCTCTCTCTCTCTTATTTACATTATGTTCATTACTTACTGCATCACTTCACTTGTGCACTTAATCCTTGTGAAATTGGTTTTAAGTTTTAATTGTTAAATTTTTTAAAGAACCCAATTCACCCCCCCTCTTGGGTTGCCATCTGGGCCAACAATTGGTATCAGAGCTTGTGCTCATTTCTATTTGATCTAACGATCAAGAGTTAAAGATCCAAATGGTAGCTCAAGCTGGATCATCCTTTGCTGAAGGTCAATCCACTAATAGGCCACCTTTGTTTAATGGCTCTAATTATTCATATTGGAAAGCAAGAATGAGGATTTTCATTCAAGCCTTAGATTATGAATTATGGAGTGCCATTACAAATGGACCTAGCACACCCACACACATTGTAGATGGTTCAATCGTTCCTAAGCCCGAAAGGAATTGAAATGAGAACGATAGGAAAATGGCTCAGCTTAATGCCAAAGCCATGAATGTTTTATATTATTTTTTGGATGCAAATGAATTCAACAGAATTTCTATTTGCATTTCAGCCAAAGAAATATGGGATAGATTAGAAGTTACCCATGAGGGTACTAACCAAGTAAAAGAATCCAAAATTAACATTCTAGTGCACAAATATGAATTGTTCAGCATGGAACAAACTGAATCAATCACATGCATGTACACTAGATTCACAGATATTGTTAATGGTTTGAAAAGTCTTGGCAAGACTTATACTAATTCTGAATTGGTGCGCAAAATTCTTAGATCTCTTTCAAGATCATGGGAAGCAAAAGTAACTGCAATCCAAGAAGCCAAAGACTTGAATGTTCTACCTTTGAAGGAGCTACTTGGATCCTTGATGACCCATAAGCTGACAATGAAGCAGCATCAAGAGGAAGAAGTCAAGAAGAAAAGAACCATAGCACTCAAGGCTGCAGAACATGATAAGAGCAACAGCAAGAAAAAAGAAGATGATGAAACAGTTCTCCTTGCAAAGAAATTTAGAAAGTTTATGCAAAGAAGGAGATCCTTCCATAAAAAAAAATCAGGAATTAAAATGGAAAGAGAAAAGAAAAAAGAAAAAATAAAGAGAAAAACCTTTGACATGTTACGAATGCAAAATGCCGGGCATTTTCGATATGAATATCCTCAACTAAAGAAGGGTTATAAGAAGAAGAAGGCCTATGTTGCAACGTGGAGTGATAGTGAAGAATCTTCATCCGAAGAAGAACAAAAAGAGGTTGCAAACATACTTCATGGCAAATGATGACAATGAGGTAAATTTTGAAACCCATGATGATTTTACATTTGATGAATTATATGATGCTTTTAATGAGTTAGCTAGTGATTTTAAGGTTTTGAGAATAAAAATAAATCATTGAAAACTAAAAACCTAAAATCTAAAAAAAACTAAAGGTTAAAAAAAAATTTTAAAAGAAAAGGAATCAATTTCTAATGAAAATATTAGTTTGAAGAAAGAAATTGATAAATATAAGAATATAGTTGATATATTTACATATAGCTCAGAAAAACTAAACTTGCTTTTAAGTAATCAAAGAGCTGTATTTGATAAAGCTGGACTAGGATATAGACCTCACATGAAACAAAAATATGTAAATAATTTTTTATTAAAAACCAAGTAAAAATGATGTTTCATGTTATCATTGCAATAAAAGGGGCATAAATCTTATGAATGCAATTTTAGAAAATCTAATAAGAATTCAATGATTAAAGAAAGAAAATATGGGTTCAAAAGGAATAATATTTATTGCTACTAACCATGAAGGACCCAAGAAAGCTTGGTACCTAAACAAAAGATTTGATTATCTTGCAGGAGTGTCTTGTGGCCAAAGGATCAAAAAAGTGGTATCTTGATAGTGGCTGCTCAAGACACATGACGGGTGATAAAGAGCAATTCATCACCCTTGAAGATAAAAGAGGAGGAGTTGTTACTTTTGGAGACAATGACAAAAGCCAAATTATGGGATTTGGTAAAATTCAAATAACTCCATCACTTTTATAGAAAATGTTTTATATGTTGTTGGTTTAAAGCATAATTTAATTAGCATTAGCCAATTGTATGATAAAGGTTTCAAAGTTTCATTTGAAGCTTCTATTTGCACTATTTCTAATCCCATTGACAATAGCATTATATTTGTTGGAAATAGAAATGGCAATGTATACTTAATTGATTTAGATAATTTGTCTACTAGTAACCATTGCTTAATTGCAGATAATGCTAAGGTAAATGAGATTGGATGGCTATGGCATCGTAGATTAGGTCATGCAAGCACACACCTAATTTCAAAATTAATTAGAATGGATTTAGTTAAAGGACTTCCAAAGTTAGATTTTGAAAACAATAGAATTTGTGATGCATGTCAATTTGGAAAAAAACTAAAAATTCTTTCAAATCTAAAAATATTGTTTCAACTTTTAGGCCACTTGAACTACTACATATGGACCTTTTTGGACCTACTAGAACCACTAGTCTAGGAGGAAAGAAATATGATCTTGTGATAGTAGATGATTATTCTAGATACACTTGGGTATTATTTTTAGCTCACAAAGATGAGACTTTCTCGATATTTCTGAAATTCTTCAAGAAAGTCACAAATGAGAAAAACACTACCATAGTGTCTCTTAGAAGTGATCATGGAACAGAATTTAAAAATCATCAATTTAAAAATTTTTGTATTGAAAATGGCATTCATCATAATTTTTCTGCACCTAGAACACCACAACAAAATGGAGTCATAAAAGGAAAAATAGAACATTAGAAGATATGGCCCATACCATGCTATGTGAAAGCCAATTCCAAAGTACTTCTGGGCGGAAGCTATAAACACAGCATGTCATTAATAGAGTTTAATTAGGCCAATTCTTAAGAAAACTCCCTATAAACTATGGCATAATAGAAAACCTAACATTAGTTATTTTCATGCATTTGGTTGTCGATGTTTTATTCATAACAATGGTAAGGACAATCTTAGAAAGTTTGATGCTAAATCTGATGAAGGATATTCTTAGGTTATTCAACATCTAGTAAAGCCTATAGAGTATTTAACAAGAAATATTTAATTGTAGAAGAATCATTCATGTAGTATTTGATGAGTCTTTAGCATCAAGTTCTGAAAAGATTGATNATAGAGTATTTAACAAGAAATTTAATTGTAGAAGAATCAATTCATGTAGTGTTTGATGAGTCTTTAGTATCAAGTTCGAAAAGATTGATGATGAGGAAGATACAAATTTACTTGAAAGAGTTATTGAAAAATTGAATATAGATGTATCTTCAGACCATGAACCAGAAGCTAAAGATGATGACTCACCTAAGGATGATGTTATTGATACTACTCGTAATGATGTAGATCTACCTAGAGATTGGAGATATGCTTATGGTCATCCTAAGGATTTAATCATAGGTGATCCATCTCAAGGAGTAAGAACTAGATCATCAATGAGGAACATCAATAATCATCTTGCATTTGTATCTCAAATAAAACCTAAAACTATTGAAGAAGCTGAAAAAGATAGTAATTGGAATGTTAGCTATGCAAGAAGAATTAAATCAATTTACTAGGAACAATGTATGATCCTTAGTTGATAGATCCAAAGGTCATTCTGTTATAGGATCTAAATGGGTATTTAAAAATAAATTAGATGAAAATGACATAGCAATTAGAAATAAAGTTAAATTGGTTGCAAAAGGATATAATCAGAAGAAAGGAATTGATTTTGATGAACTTTTGCACATATTGCTAGATTAGAAATTAGACTATTACTTGCATTTGCATGTAATATGAACATTAATTTATTTCAAATGGATGTTAAAAGTGCATTTTTAAATGTTTTATAAATGAAGAAGTTTTTGTAGAACAACCACCAGGTTTTGAAGATCATGAATTTTTAAATCATGTTTTTAAATTACACAAAGCACTTTATGGTTTAAAATCAAGCACCTAGAGCTTGGTATGATAGATTAAGCAAATTTCTAATTGAAAATAATTTTTCTAGAGAAATATTGATAAAACCCTATTTTTGAAAAGAAAAAATAAAGACTTATTGGTAGTACAAATATATGTAATGATATTGTATTCGTGCTACTAACAATCTTTTGTGTCAAGAATTGCAAAGTTAATGCAAGGTGAATTCGAGATGAGCATGATGGGAAACTCAACTTCTTCCAAGGACTACAATCAAACAAGAAAAAGAGGGATTTTCATCAACCAAACAAAGTACACAAAAGAAATTCTCAAGAAGTTTGGAATGGAATCAATCAAACCCCTTGGAACACCTATGAGTCCTTCATGCAAACTAGATAAAGATGAAGACGGTAAGCCTATTGATCAAAAATATTATAGAGTATGATAGGTTCTCTACTTTACTTAACAGCAAGTAGACCTGATATTATGTTTGTTGTTTACTTATATGCTAGATATCAGTCTGAACCTAAAGAATCTCATTTAATTGCAGTAAAAAGAATACTTAGATATCTAAATGGAACTAAAAATGTAGGATTATGGTATTCTAGAGACTCAACATTAAATTTGATTGCATATTATGATTCTGATTATGCTGGTTGTAAACTAGATAGAAAGAGCACAAGTGGTGCATGCCAATTTTTAGGAAGTAACTTAATCTTTTGGTTTAGCAAAAAGCAAAATTCGATTGCATTATCAACTGCTGAAGCTAAATATGTTGCAGCTGAAAGTTGCTATGCTCAAATCCTTTGGATTAAGCGATAACTTGAAGATTATGGCATAACACTTGATAAAACACCAATTAGATGTGATAACACTAGTGCAATAAACTTAACTAAAAATCCTATACAACACTCAATAACTAAATACATTGAAATTAGATATCATTTTATTAAAGAACATGTAGCTAATAGTGACATTTGTCTTGATTATGTTAGTACTGATGAACAATTAGCTGACATTTTTACAAAACCCCTAAGTGAAGAGAGATTTTGTTATCTTAGAGGAGAATTAGGAGTCTGTGATCCATTAAAATAAATTTTAAATCTCCTAGGGATGATTATCTAGAATTCAATCATTTTTTTAATTCTCTTGTATTTTAAGGAAACTCTATCTAGATATTTGAACCCTTGATTCATCACAATCCAAAGTTGATTTATCCAAAATTTGAAGACTTTCCGGACATGTTTCAGATTCTTTGAAACTATTATTTTTTTTCACTGAAACTGTCTTGAAGCCGATACCATGGTTATTGGAGTCAACTCCAGTTTTGTCTGAGATTTTGGAGCCGACACCTCTTTCCAGAGTCGACTCCACTTCGGGTGCTAACTGTGTTAGCGACTTGAAGCCGACACCTCGCTTTGCGGGAGCCGACTCAAGTGGTCCCAGGTTGACTTTATTAGGGTAGAGTCAACACCTTTCTCATTTCATTCGACTCCAATCTCTTTCAAACTCTTCCCCACTCATCCAAAACCCAAAATTTCTTTAATCCTTCATCCACTAGCATCCTATGGCACCCAAACGTAGAGGATCCATGTTCGATGGACCAGTGGCGACAGGAAAATGGATCATGAGGCGTCCGGCGCAGCAACCCTCTCCAAGTTCTCCTCCACTTCATTTGCTTCCACTTCGAGCGCAATCCCAAGTCCATCTTCACCTCAAATTGACACCCTAGTTGGCTGAGTCATCACCATGGGTAGGAAGGTAGATTTCCACTTCTTTGAAGCTAAGGGTTTCTCTATTGGATGGCAGCTCAAGGAGTTAGGATGGGAGAAGGTTTGTTCACTTGATGTTCCTACTTATCGGCCCTAGTTAAAGAATTTATCATAATCTATATAGAGGAGATGGAGGAATCGTAAGTTATGTAAGAGAAAAAAGGATTCACTTGACTTCGGAAATACTTGGAAATCTTTTGGAGATTCCAGTTATTGGATTAACTGCTACTTCACATAGTGAGAGAGCAGTGGCTCTGTCAAGAATGCTTGGAAGGGAGGTTACTTATTTTGAGGAAATCAGGGCAAATCAATTGCCTTTGGAGCTTAGGTTATTACACAATATTTGTAGTAGAATTCTTTTCCCAAAGACTGATCGATTTGAGTATGTCTCGGAGCGAGACATTTGATTATGGACTATGTTTTGACTGGTCAGCCTATTAATCTTGCTGGGATGATGATATGGTACATGGCAGAAGCTGGTAATAAGAAAAGATCAACTTTACCTTATGGCATGATATTAACCATGGCCTTTCAAAATCAAGGTGTAGTTATTTTTGATAGTGAGCCTATGAAGAACCTTAGACATACGGACTATTATAGCATTGCAACTATGCATCGTATGGGGTTTGTGAAGGTGAATGAACAATGGAGAGGAAGGGACACTCAGATGATAGGGCAGCTGAAGCTACTGCGCATGGTCTTTCAGAGGCTGGACCTTCTATGAGACATCCTTCACCACTACCAGCACCTCCTGCAATACCTTCACCACCTGCACCGGCACCTATTCCTATTTCCACTTCTACTGGATTTTCTGCAATTCAAATGGAGTAGCTGAAAGAGCTTTTACAAGTTATGAAGAGAAAATGAAGATTGATTAGACAGCAGACTTTTGAGCATAAGAGAGCTCTATTACTCTTTGGAAGATAAAGTGAACAAGATTGAGTCATCTTTCAGTACTTCTTCGGAGGCCTTGACGATTGATTTAATGCAAATTTTTGATAAAATCAAGGATATTGAAGGAGACTCTAAGACTTATTCCAAATGTAATGCAGAGCGAAAGTCACTGTTACATCTGCTTTAGTTAAAAAAATGTTAAATGACTTTATGAAGATACAAGAAAGTGGCATGGAAAGATCCTAGAAGAACTTAAGAGACTTCTTAGATTTTGATTTTGATGTTTAGTTTGCTTTTTGATATAAAGAATGTTTATATGAATAAAGTAATGAAAATATTGAAGTAAACATTTTAATACTTTGTTGAATGATGTAATGAACATTTTGATGTAATGTTTAAATATTAATGAATATTAAATTTTGAATGTTTTGAATTTGATTTAAGCTTATGTTTGATGTTGAAGTACTTAATTTCTATAGTTGTTGTTAATTTAAACCTTAATGAACCTTCTTCTAAACCTTTTGTTGATTACAAAAAAGGAGAAGAGAAGAGGTATTTGTATATGCATAAAAGTGATGGAAGAATGATATATGTATATGCATATTAAGCAATTAAAGAAAGAAGGAGAATAGTACTTCAAATATGCATGTTGAAATGACTTAATAGTATGCATGTTGAAAGGAATTAATGTCAAAAGGAATAGAATTTCAATAGATTTAACATATGCACCAACATAGGGGGAGCTACCTCATTAAGGGGGAGCTTAACCTTAATTTAGAATGTTTTAATAATTATGCATTAATTGATTATGCATATGCTCAATGTTTTTATCATCATAAAAAAGGAAAGATTGTTGAGAAATTATTTACCAATTATTGATTTTGATGATTAACAAAAGCCATGAGTATATTCATTGTGTTTCTAATAAATTTGATAATTATTTCAGGAATTAAGAACGATTAATTATTCAAAAGGTATATGGAAATCAGTTTTGAATTGAATTTTAATGGATTATTAAAAAGTTCAGAAGTTAGAGCCGACACCCAGACCTACTCAAGCCGACTCCAGAGCGTATCGGAACAATTCAGGATTTTTGGTACGGTTTGGAGTCGACACCCTAACAGTCAGGAGCCGACTCCAACCTGAGATACAGATAACTATTTTCTGCTTCAAAAGCCAGAGTCGACACATAAATTTTTGGAGCCGACTCTAACATGAGTTATAGAGACTATTTTTTGGAGCAATTCTTGAGCAGACACCTCAGGATCAGGAGCTGACTCCAGACAGCGGTGAGTCGACACTTTATAAAGTGGGAGCCGTCTCCACGTCGAGTTATTTTTTGCTATTTTGGCAACCTGATTTGAAGCCGACACATGAAAAGTTGAGCCAACTCTAACCTATCAGAGAACGATTTTCAAAAGTGACATATCAGTTCCAACGATGATTTTTTCTCACCTACTCTTCAACGGATCTATTTTCTTGCGTGGAAAACTCACCGAGGTACATTTCAACGGCTATTTTCTCACTAATCTCAGATTGAAAATCTATATAAAGGGGATATCCGACCGTTCAAAAATAAAGAAAAAATAATCCAAAAAAAAAAGAGAAATCTCTGAATCCACGCCTTTCATCTAAAAGAGTTTTTAGAGAAATCCAAAGCCCTCAAAGATCAAAATCGAAGGATTTTAAAAAGAGAAAAGAAGAAGAGCAAAAGCCCTATTTCCTCAACATTCTCTTCAACAAATTCTGTCAAAAATCAGAGCTGAATCTTGGTTCATTCATTCAAAAGAGAAGAGGAAAAGAAGAAAAGCTCACATCAGATTGCTTCAATCAGGCTTTTCTAATCCTTGTCTATTTATATTGTTTATTTGCTCAATTAAGGAGCTTTTGAATTGTAAACTTTAATTTGACTTGTGGTTTACTAATTCAATTAGGGGGATTGAATTAGTTGAGGTAGTTTACCTCGGGACAAGCTAAGTTTAGCTTGGATTAAGGTTTTGTGCTGGTGAACCTGTGAAAACCGGCTGGGTTCGTTGTGACCCCGTGTAAAACAACAAGTTCGAGTTGTGATCTTGTAAAACAACTCAACTGTAATCAGGGATTATAGTGTGGACCCAAGAGTTGCTTGGGAGTGGACGTAGGTATGGCTAACACCGAACCACTATAAATTTTGTGTGTTTGTCGTGCATTTGTCTCTCTCTTTATCATATTGTGCTTAGCTTTTATTAATTCACTTTACTTGGGCACTTTCACATCAAGCAAATTATTTTCAAAGTGTTAAATTTTTTAAAGAACCCAATTCACCCCTCCCCCCTCTTGGGTTGCCATCTGGGCCAACAGACTTGTGAAGGATGATCCTCTAAAGAGCTAAGTGTTGGCACTCTTTTTGTCTGTGAGTCCTATTTAGAAGGTAAAATGACCAAAAGACCTTTCTCTACAAAGGGCCAAAGGGCTAATGAACCACTAGAGCTAGTACATTCGGATGTGTGTGGACCATTCAATGTACAAGCTAGAGGTGGTTATGAATACTTTGTCACTTTCATTGATGATTACTCAATATATGGTTCGTTTACCTAATACAAAGAAAGTCTGAGACTTTTGGAAAGTTTTAGGAATTTTGAGTAGAAGTTGAAAAATAATTAGGTAAATCATTGAAAATACTGCGATCAGATCGAGGTGAAGAATACCTTGATATAAAATTTAAGGATTACCTTATTGAGCATGGAATTGTTTCATAGCTCACAGCTCCGAAACTCCACAGCAAAATGGTGTTGCAGAAAGAAGGAACCGGACATTGTTAGATATGATTAGATCAATGATTAGTTATTCTTACTACCGATATCATTTTGCAGATACGCCTTACAGACGGTAATGCACATTTTGAATAGTGTACTATCTAAATCTGCAAAAACCGAGTTTACGTCATTTTCGTATATGGGGTATCCAGTTCATGTTCTTAAGGCAAATCTGGGAAGCTAGAACCACGAACAGAAGTGTGTCTATTTATTGGATACCCAAAGGGTACTAGAGGAGGTTTGTTTTATAGTTCACAAAAAAGAAGGTGTTTGTGTCGATAAATGCCACTTTTCTTGAAAATGTTGAAAATGATTATATACATAAATTCAAACTTTGGAGTAAAGTTGTAGTCGAAGAGTTGCTCAAAGATCAGATTACCTCTCCATCAACAAGAGTTGTTAAAATTAGGGAAGAAGAAACCATAGCTCCTAGTTAGAATATTATGGTGCCTAGACGTAGTGGGAGGGTTATCAGAACCCCAGCCCGCTATAGACAGGATAGCGAAGCAAATGTTGTGGTAGCTGATACCAACGATGATGATCCATCATCATGCCATGATCCTGATAAGGACAAATGGCTAGAAGCCATGAACCAAGAAATGGATTCTATGTACTCCAATAATGTCTGGAAACTTATAGATCCACCTGAAGATGTCAGGCCCATTGGATGTAAATGGATCTTCAAGAAGAAAAGAGGAGCGGATGGGAAGGTAGAGACCTTCAAAGCTAGACTTGTGGCAAAGGGTTATACCCAAAAGGAGGGAGTTGATTATGAAGAGACTTTCTCCCCAGTTGCCATGTTAAAGTCCATCCGCATTCTTTTATCCATAACTGCATGTTTTGACTACGAAATATGGCAGATGGACGTCAAGACAGCCTTTCTGAATGGCTATCTAGAGGAGTCCATATATATGAACAACCAGAGGGATTCATTGTTAAAGATCAGGAGCAAAACTCTGTAAGCTTAATAGATCCATCTATGGACTCAAACAAGCCTCCAGGTCTTGGAACATTAGGTTTGATGAAACTATCAAAACCTATGGCTTCGAGCAAAATGTTGATGAACCTTGTGTATACAACTCATTAATAAAAAAAGTATGTTTTCTTAGTACTCTATGTAGATGATATCTTACTCATTGATAATGATGTGAAAATATTATCTAACGTAAAGAGATGGCTAGCCGAACAATTCCAAATGAAAGATTTGGGAGAGGCGAGTTATGTTCTTGGTATCCAGATCATTAGGGATAGGAAGAACAAACTCCTAGCACTGTCTCAGGCATCTTATATCGATAAGGTGCTGGCTCATTTTTGATGCAAAATTCCAAGAAGGGTCTTCTTTCGATCCGACATGGAATTGTTCTCTCTAAAGAACATTGTCCTAAGACACCACAAGAAGAAGAGGACATGAGACGGATTCCATATGCATCGGCAGTTAAAGTCTAATGTATGCTATGCATGCACTAGACCAGACATCTGCTATGCAGTGGGAGTTATTAGTGGTTCTAGTCAAACCCTAGGATAGAGCACTAGGTGGCAGTAAAGCATATTCTTAAGTATCTTCGGAGAACAAGAAATTATATGCTTGTGTATTCAGATGGAGACCTGAACCCCTTAGGATACTCTGATTCTGATTTTCAATTAGATAAAGATTCTCGAAGGTCGACATCTGGATTAGTGTTTACACTTGGTGGTGCAGCAGTTGTTTGGAGAAGTATCAAACAATCTAGCATTGCTGATTCTACCATGGAAGCTGAGTACATAGCGGCTTATGAAGCAGCTAAAGAATCAGTTTGGCTTAAAAAGTTTTATACTGATTGAAAGTTGTTCCAGAAATGGATATGCCATTAACATTATTATGTGATAATAGTGGTGCTGTGGTTAATTCAAGAGAACATAGAAGCCATAAAGGGGCAAGCATTTCGAGAGAAAATACCATCTCATCAGAGAGATCGTGCATCGAGGTGATGTCAATGTTACGAAGATAGCATCAGAATAAAATATGGCTGATCTATTCACAAAGACGCTGCCTGAGAAAACGTTCAACAAACATCTTATGGGAATGGAATTAAAAGATATGTCACATCTGCTTTAAAGCAAGTGGGATATTATTAGGAACATGCCCTTGAAATCGAATGTATTTATATTTTTGATTTTCTGAATTAATAAAAAAAACATTTTTCTTCAATCTTGCCTCATTTATATGAAAGATGAATGTTTATATGAAAATCAAAATATATTATGAGGCTGTAATTTTAGTATAATGTATACAAGGGGATTAAAATTACACTAATATATTTAAATATGTCCATGATTGATAAAGTAAGGATCTTCTATCGCTAATCACTAATACGGTCCATAAACATTCTGAATGTGACAATCTTATCCGAATTATTGTGCAGAGATACTTAGTAAGGTATTATATATAATAAGATTATATAGGACTTGGACCGATATAATTTGAATCTTTATTTAAGACCGTTATAAAGAATCCAATTTATGTCACAAGATGATCATATATAAATCAACCTTAATCCTGATTTAATCACAGACTCCTTGATTGTACTATTGGATCTTTTAATTTATTTGTTAAAGCTCATTTGATGTTGGGCTCAATACTTACATCTTGAAGGCTTAATAACACATTAGGTTGTGAATGTGATTTAAAGATATGGAATCTATGGCTTTTGAAATAAACTTAAAATTAGTTTATTATGGCTAAACAGTTATGCGCGCAATTTATGATCCGATCATAAATTAACTGTTTAACTGTAAATCAATGGTACTTAAGGAATAAGAGAAAATTCAAGGGTATAATGGTTATTTCACCTGGCTCTAATTATGAATTAATTATGGAGGGTTGAATTACATATAATGATTATATCAGTAGACGAGTCAAGTTTTTGAGTAAAATTAATCTGTAATTTTAAGAGTGCAGTGAATAACTTCGAGATTAATAAACTAAATAAATAATTAAAGAGTTTTAATTGAGTTTATTCAAGTTTATTGGAGCTTAAAATTATGGGTCCGTGATTCCCACACCGTCTTAGGTTAATCGCATCGAATATTCTTGGATTGAATAATTAATATGATTAATTATTTATTTTTCAAAGAGAAGACCTACAGTTTACCGTACCAGTTGATTGTGAACAGTAATTTGTACATGCTTTTAGACAGCTATGCAGTCAGCAGTTCCTGAAAATGAAAACATATTAAGTCAAAGCATGAAAAGGAAACTCTTGCAGAAATGGTATTACTTGAGGATTAAAAAATAAAAAATAAAAAACAGTTTGTATTGATGGGCAAAAGGGTAATGTTTGAATATGCACATCATAATCTAGTACAGGCAAGCAAAGAACATGGTTGTTGCAACCATGCTTCATAAGGTAGGCACACAACAACATGTTTGCATGAGTCTGGAAATATAGACTACACTAATTCAATATTTATTGTATCAGCATGTTCGTAGCTTTCAATATGAACGAAAGTAAAAGAAGATTAATGAATAATGATCACTATTGAACAAAGATTCTTGGCGACGGTTATCAAAGTTGACATGACTTGATTTGAATTTTGATAACTAAATAATAAAAATAAGCTATAATTTTATGTCGTCGCTTTGATAGGCTTCAAAACCAAGAACACATCTAAATTTCTAATTCCTTCAATGCGGTAGTTAATAAGCATCACTTGAGAAAGCTTAAAAAATATCGATTCTGTAAAGCTTGATGGAAGAGAACATGTGTACTTTGATGATATAAAGGCCAGTTCATAGATGCAGGAATATCATTACTCACTAGGTAAAATAATCTCTGATGGAACAGAACCATGCCTACATGTGTTCCGATTCTCTATCCCATGCATTTCTTTTCATAAAAAATGTGAGAAAACAAACAGCAGACCTTTCCCCACTCAGCTATCAATTAAGGAATGCTCATCTTATCACTTCTCCATCATTATTTGGTGTCAAACCAATATCAGAATTCAGTATAGCCTTCTCAATAGATATAAGGCTGGGGAAAAGGTCCTAGGGCGTCAAAACTCAAAAGACTGGCAAGGGACAACAAACATAAAATTATAAATTATAAACAGTAAATAAATTTACCAAGACTTGTCATATGGCTGCATATGGAGTGAACTTCCATCTGGAGTATTGATCTGTGCAATGCTTTTCAAGCTGACTGGGCTTCCCGTGGTGCTCAACCTATAAGGAGAAAAAAAATCATCCTCTGAGATGAACCAAATTATTTGTAGTAATGATAAAAGTTTGAAGCTATGACTATAATTGGTTTAATTGGCAGAAGGCTTCCATCTAAGTTCTCTGCAACGTGACTCGGCATGGCAAAAATGCTTTAACAAAAAGTAGCAGAACAGGCATAAGATATCAACAATTTGTATCCACATATAGTTAGCCTTTTTCCTTAATTTTGTATGCAAAAGGATGAAAATAATATATAAGACAAGAAATGATTTGAAAATTTAACAAAAGCATGCATATCAAATATCCAAAATCATAACCCCTATCATGATTTACGCAAATAAGGAATCAGGTTTTAATCAACAACAAAACAAGATTAAAAAAAGATTTTAATGCTGCCAGTTAGGAAAACCCAAACAAGCTTAAAAGCCTTTCCCAGAACACACCCCCCCCCCCCCCCCCACCCCACCTCTCCCAAAAAAAAAAAAAACCTCGGTGATATTAGCTTGCATCGGCCCATATTTATTTGTGCTTATCGGCATAAACTAGCATGGACCAATGCACATGGCAAACCAATAAGCACCAATTTTACTGTGCACTTATATGGCCGCATTACATGTGTCATACAATATGAGCTGACACTTCAAGCATTTCTTTCAAACACCAGTACTACTAGCAGCAGATCCAAACCACTTCTATAGGATCCTCCTTTTTGTTATCTCTACATTTAAAACGAGATATAGCAATAAAAATTCAGCAGTAAAGACACCATTAAAAGCTTCAAAAATAATTATTGAGCATGATGTTACCTTACTTATATGCCTGTTAGGATGTGCTGACCACCATCTTTCACATGGACAACAGACTGCTGCTACTACATTTTAAAATTTTCTCCAAAGTCAAGCATCTAAATTGAAAATATCATTTTAATATTACACTTGTAAAGGAAAGAAACTCCGTATGAGAAGTAAATAAATGGTAGGAGTAAGCTAGTAGAACTTAACAACCAGATTTATTGGATGCAATGGTGGTGTCTCCATTGACAGTATAGAGGACTGATCCAAATTAAATGAGTACATACATGCAATAAAAGATATGCTTCAAACCTCAACTTGGTCAAGCATGGCACAATTTGCTCTCCCTGTCATCACCACATTAAAATTTTCTCAAACTGTTTCAATAGTCTCTTTCATCAACACATGTAAGCTCACTGAATGCAAAAAGCTAATGCTGCACAAGAACTTTCCATAAATACACCATCGTACCAAATAACCATCATAAATGCACTTACAGCATCCTTCTAAATCACAGATTTCTCAGCTTTGATTTCTTCAATGCTTGCACACCTCAAAACTCCTGCTCTGAGGATAAGGCATAACATGACTATGGAAAATTGCACGTTTGGAGGTCAGCTAAAAAGGCAAATTGCCTGAGCAATGCATTTAAATCTTCTTGATGAGTTTACCAGCCAAGCACCTGCTTGAGGCAGTTTCCACCTGCAGTCTTCTGTAGTTCGTAGTAGAGCTCCATAAAAACATGTGTCACACCCCAAGCAGTGGTTCTCTATTGCCAGTGCCCATGTCCATATTCCTTGTACTCCTCAGATTTGGGAATTGAGATAGTACTGCCTTATGGTTAATTTTGCTACAAATGCGGCTCTCTTCTACTAATTTCAATTCCCTTACGATATCCTAATAATTGAACAGAAAAAATCGATCTTTGATATCCTCTACCATTTGTTCCCATAAGTCTGTTAAGCCTTTGATATTCAACTGAATCTCAACATCTTTCCTATAAAGCTTCATTCATTTCTTATTCATTTCATCAATATGTTCATGTATGGAGTGGAATAAATTTGTCTTGTAATCAGAAAATTCATAATACAAAGTATATATGTCATCATCTTGGATCCAAACTCTGAAGTACTTTCTATTATGAATTTGTTGATTACAAGATGAATCCACTCCACTCCACGTATGAACATATTAATGAAATGAATGAGAAATAAATGGAGCTTTATAGGAAAGGCATTGAGATTCAGTGGAATACCAAAAGTGAAATTCTCTTTGATTCCCTACCAGATTTACGAGAACCGGGGGGGGGGGGGGAAAGGATATCAGAGATAGATTTTCTGTAACCAATTATTGGAACATCGTGAGCGAATTAAATTAACAGCAGAGCACCACATTTGCAGTAGAATTAGGCGTACAGCTATACTATCCCAATTTCAAATCTAAGGGTACAGATATGGGTATATAAGTGCTGGTAAGAGAAAACCGATCCTTGAGGCATGACAGCATATCAATGCAAACACCAGGGCGTCCAGAGTGATTGTTTCCTGTTTGACAAATATCTGAGAATTTCTCTTTCTTTTCTCACTAAATCACATTACAAATATCTGAGAATTTCTCTTTCTTTTCTCACTAAATTGCATTGCAACATCAGGAATAGTGCACCATTAATTGGAAAGTACTCCTGGATGCTTATATTCCAACCAAATGTACATTGTATAAAGGCTCCACTAATAAATTAATAATGAAAGCCAAGTTAAAACAGCTAAGAAAATAAATAAAAATATACGAAGACCACCAAGATGTACTGGATATTTAGGAGGATAAATTACTCATTAAGAACACTTTAACTGTGAAACATAATGGACCGCAGCCAGAGTTTAAGAAATGTTTTTTCTTAACAATTCCTTCACCATGGCAGCCACCAACACAGTTTACTCTTATACACAAAACAGCGGCAAGAATCTGGTCGCACACACTGACGGCCAGTACGTTCCTGAAATTAGATATGGCACTGGAATCATGAAAGAAACTTCATTCTCATTCCAACCTACAAACGAGGTTCTCTAGCCGTTTGTTTAGGAGACTTCAAGCCAAGGTCAGGTACACGGTTGAATTCGCCGAAGCATTGCACAAAAAGTTCATGCACACGATATCGAAAGATTAAATCCAGAATCCTATTGTTTAACAGACATGGGACTAGAAGAGGAGATACTAATAGATTTAGGTTGATAAACTGGGAGAGCTACCCCACTTCCTCGAGTCTCAAACCACACCCATGTCTTTCCTCCCATCAAATAATATGGGTTTGGAATAAATTCAGGTGAAAACGAAAATGGGAAAGTGCGACGACCTCGGATGTAAATTGTAATCCTCTAGGATGTCGGACTTACTCCTTATCATTACTACATCTAGTTTTGGGAGTGAAGAATTGAATTCAAACAGAGGAAAGCGAGGGTACCCGATGTTGGGGGAGGACGAGAGATGAAGAGGCCAACCTCCGGGCGGCGGCGGCGGCGGCGGCGGATGAGGAGGAGGATGCGGAGGGCTGGAGCGCCATGAGGTTAGGCTCGAACGGGACGGCAGTCCGAAAGGGAGTAGGGCGACGGACCGCCGAAGAAGGGATCCAGAAGCTTCGAAAGCTTGAGGAAGGGAACGACGGATGCGATTATTTTCATTTTTATTTTCTCTTTTTTCTTAATTTTTTAAACCTATAGGTGGATGGGGTTTGGTTGGAAATGCCTTTGCGCATAGTCTTACATTGAGTATGCGCATTAATTACGTGTGCCATAATTTATTATTGCGATGCATTTTACACATGCGCTTACATGGACATAGGATCATATGTGCATTCAATGTGCATCTTCAAGCATCGAAAATGATGCATAATGATGTAAAAAATTTTTTTTATTTAATTTATGTTATCGTTGAAATTTGCTCTTCGGCTCGAACGCGATCGGACTGCAGCATGGGCTCTCTCCTGGATGGACATGTAAGACAGTCCTTACGCGAGAGGCGTTGGAGGTAGCCCTCTGCAGAAGACCCTTCGATGCTCAAGTCAGTGGAGACCAGCAATCAATAAATATTGGGAGAAGGATCCCTCAGGAAGAGTTCCTCCGAGCTCTCATGGGAGTTTTCATGGCGGAGTGTGAGAACTACGAATAAGAAATGGGCATAGAATCGTCGTACCTGAGAGGCTTGAGGGTGGTAGTATTTATAGGCGGTCACTTGACTTCTTGGACGTGCTCTGGATGAGGTCTGAAAGTTGTTGGGATTCGAAACGAATTCGAATCAAGTTGTTACAGGGCCAGTAGGATCCGTATATGGTTAGTTAGAGGATCGACGGCTGGGAGGCGGGAAGAGCTGGCCGATGGCTCGAGACTCAGTGGCTGCGTGGTCCCTAGGCCACTATTATAGGTCATAGGCCACATCTTGGTATGATTCCTTGTTTGGAATCTTATTCTGTTATAGTGAATTTGAACTCTCCCGCGCCAGATTCCGCAGAGGTGTTTTGAATGCTGTGGTTCAGTCATCATGGCAGGCGGAGGCTCGGCGGAGGTAGGTGCCGAGGCATAAGGGGCCAACTTGGATCAGGCGGGGCCAGCCGGGATGAGAGTGCCGGGGCCGGCTGGGAGGATGTCGGGGCCGGCTGGGAGGTATGCCTGACTTGGACACGCCGGGGCCGGCTGAGAAGAGTGCCGGGGCCGACTTGGATCAGGCGGGGCCGGCCGGGAGGATGCCGGGGCCGGCCGAGAGGTGCCGGGGCCGCCTGGCTTGAACACGCCGGGGCCGGCTGAGAAGAGTGCCGGGGCCGACTTGGATCAGGCGGGGCCGGCCGGGATGAGAGTGCCGGGCCGACTGGGAGGATGCCGGGGCCGGCTGAGAGGTGCCGGGGCCGCCTGGCTTGGACACGCCGGGGCCGGCTGAGAAGAGTGCCGGGGCCGACTTGGATCAGGCGGGGCCGGCCGGGAGGATGCCGGGGCCGGCAGAGAGGTGCCGGGGCCGCCTGGCTTGAACACGCCGGGGCCGACTAGAAGAGTGCCAGGGCCGACTTGGATCAGTGGGTCGGCCGGGATGAGAGTGCGGGGCCGGCTGGGAGGATGCCGGGGTCGGCTGAGAGGTGCCGGGGCCGCCTGGCTTGGACACGCCGGGCCGGCTGAGAAGAGTGCCGGGGCCGACTTGGATCAGGCGGGCCGGCCGGGATGAGAGTGCCGGGGCGGCTGGGAGGATGCCGGGGCCGGCTGGGATGAGAGCCGGGGCCGACTTGGATTAGGCGGGGCCGGCCGGGATGAGAGTGCCGGGGCGGCTGGGAGGATGCCGGGGCCGGCCGAGAGGTGTGCGGGGCCGCCTGGCTTGAACACGCCAGGGCCGACTGAGAAGAGTGCCGGGGCCGACTTGGATCAGGCGGGGCCGGCCGGGATGAGAGTGCCGGGGCCGGCTAGGAGGATGCCGGGGCCGGCTGGGATGAGAGCCGGGTCCGACTTGGATCAGGCGGGGCCGGCCAGGATGAGAGTGTCGGGCCGGCTGGGAGGATGCCGGGGCCGCCTGGCTTAGACACGCCGGTCTTGGGGCTATCGGCCTTTGGGGCTGATGGTCGACTTCGAGGTGCCAGCCTTGGAGGTGCCGGTCTTGGAGGTGTTGGCCTTTGGGGCCGACGGTCTTAGAGGTGTCGGCCTTTGGGGCCATCGGTCTTTGGAGGTGCCGGCCTTGGAGGTGTCGGCCTTTGAGGCCGACGGTCTTGGAGGTACCGGCCTTGGAGGTGCCGGTCTTGGAGGTGTCGGCCTTGGAGGTGTCGGCCTTTGGGGCCGTCGGTCTTGGAGGTGTCGGCCTTTGGGGCCGTCGGTCTTGGAGTCGGTCTTTGGGGCCGTCGTCGGTCGGCCTTTTGGGGCCGTCGGTCTTGGAGGTGTCGGCCTTTGGGGCCGTCGTCTTTGGAGCCGTCGGCCATTGGAGGTGCCGGTCTTGGAGCTGCCGGTCTTGGGGCCGTCGGTCTTGGAGCAACCCACGCACATGACGTGGTCCTTTTTTCCCTTTTGTTCTCTTTCTTCATTATGACGAGATGCTCGTTGCTGGAATGTTGCGCCAGTAGGCCAGTTGGCAAGCAGAACGTTTGGATCGGGCGCGACCCCATCGCCAATGTGAGCGATCAACAATGTAATGATGATTTTACCCCTCATTACATGCCCCCCACTCCCTAGTCCGAAGTGTAACTTCGGATATAGGGAGTAGAATTCTGGAGCAATCTTATTTGGGGGACATCATTCGATCCTCTGTAGAGGAAGTATTTATCTCCGTGTAGGTTAGAGAAAGGCCTGGGCGGCCCTCTTGCTAAAGTAAAATAAGGCGCTTTAGTTGCGCTAGAGTGTCCGAGAGATTATTCGGCTGGGACGAAGCTTTAGTGTTGTATCACTCGGATTGGCCGAGGCTACAGAAATAGGCCGGGCTTTTGATAATAAGAGATGCACTCCGGCTCTGGTCGGGGCTTTTGATGATAAGAGATGCACTCCGGCTCTGGCCGGGGCTTTTGATAACAAGAGATGCACTCCAGCTCTGGCCGGGGCTTTTGATAAGAAGAGATGCACTCCAGCTCTGGCCGGGGATTTTAATAATAAGAGATGCACTCCGGCCTTGGCCGGGGCTTTTTATGACCTGCTTCTCATTGTAACTTTCAAGGAGAGTTGTAAAAATTCCGCAGGCCTTTTTAAAAACTAAACGTAATTTAATGAAAAGAAATGGGTCTAGAAGGAGCGTACTTTTATGGATGAATTTATTACTCGGTTGTTGCCGAGCCTTCAGAAATATATCACTCGGTCTTTGGCCGAGGCTCTGGAAATTTATTACTCGGTTGTTGCCGAGCCTTTAGAAATATATTACTCGGTTGTTGCCGAGCCTTTCCAAGATGCTACTCGGTTGTAACCGAGGCTTCCAAATATTAATTGCTACTCGGTTGTGACCGAGGCTTCAAATAAATTACTCGGTGTTTCCAAGCCTTCAAATAATAAATTACTCGGTGTTGCTGAGCCTTCAGAAATCTATTACTCGGTTATCGCCGAGCCTTCAAATAATAAATTACTCGGTGTTGTCGAGCTTTCCCAAGATGCTACTCGGTTGTAATCGAGGCTTTTAAATAATAAATTGCTACTCGGTTGTGACCGAGGCTTCAAATAAATTACTCGATGTTGCCGAGCCTTCAAGATTAATAACTTCCTTAGCTTTTAGCCGAGGGTTCTGATATGTCACGCGGTCTTGGCCGCAGGTTTTGCAGATAATGAGATGCACTCCGGCTCTGGCCGGGGCTTTCGGTAATAAGAGATGCACTCCGGCTCTGGCCGGGGCTTTCGGTAATAAGAGATGCACTCCGGCTCTGGCCGGGGCTTCCGATAATGAGATGCACTCCGGCTCTGGCCGAGGCTTCCGGTAATAAGAGATGCACTCCGGCTATGGCCGGGGCTTCTGATAATGAGAGATGCACTCCGGCTCTGGCCGGGGCTTCCGATAATGGGAGATGCACTCCGGCTCTGGCCGAGGCTTCCGATAATGAGAGATGCACTCTGGCTCTGGCCGGGGCTTCGGAGATCATTGCTCGGCCTAGCTGAGGTTCGGAGATTTATTGCTTGGCCCAGCCGAGGTTCGGAGATTTGTTGCTCGGCCCAGCCGAGGTTTCGAAGATTCCCTGCTTAAATAGATAACTTGGTCGTGCCGAGGATCAGCAAGTGGCATCCATTTTTTCATTATGATTTTTTGGAGAAGTGATTGTGGTGACCATGCCATAAATCATAAAAGCAATATGCCAAAAAAAATTAACGAGGCGGGCCCGTAAAAGGCGTACCCTACTAATGATATCTGTGGAGGTTGTCTGAATTCCACGTCCGAGGAATGGATTTCCCGTTCAAATCTTAGAGTTTGTAGGTGTCAGGTCCGATGACTTCGCCATTTGATAGGGGCCTTCCCAGTTCGGAGACAGCTTTCCTTGCTCTAGCGGTTTAGAGACGGATGCTTTCCGGAGGACAAGACCGCCGTACGAGAAAGATCTCCCTTTGACTCTGGAGGCATGATAGCATCCGCGGATAGGGGGGTCCTATCTCTATGGGGATGATAGCTTCCGCAGTGAAGGCCATCCGGAACGGGGTCCGGCTGGGTTGAGAGTGTCGGGGCCAGCTGGGAGGATGCCGGGGCCGGCTGGGAGGTGCCGGGGCCGCCTGGCTTGAACACGTCGGGGCCGACTTGGATCAGGCGGGGCCGGCCGGGATCTGGGGAGATCCTTGTCGCAGCCCCCTTGCGGGACCGGTCTGGCCTCCTTAGGTCGATGTGGGGGTCCGCAACTCCATGCGGACCAAAAGAAGTGGCTGGAGAAAGAGGAGCTGCGGCCTCTTCGGGGAGGCATGGAGCAGGGGCAGGTATAACTGGATGGGGAGCTATAAAGCGCTTCCTGAACCAGATGGGTTCAGGGCCTGGACCTGCTAGACCAGTGTGGCGAACTGGTCCTGGGTCACTGGGACAGCTGGTGGCGATGGAGTCTCAGCTGGTGGCGGCGGCGGCTCCACGCTGCTCACCGGATCATGTCTCTGGGAGGTGACCTGGTCCTGGGCTTCAGAAGTTACCCTTCTTTGATTAGCCATTGGAGAGGTTCTCTTCCAGATCTAGATCCTTGTCTCCTTTCTTCAAGTTTAATGGGACTTGAGGCCCTTCCTCTAGCGCCAATCTGTTGCCGCTGAAATCTGTCCTCCGGCTCGGACGCGGTCGGGCTGCAGCGTGGGCTCCCTCCTGGGCGGACCTGCAAGACAGTCCTCACGCGAGAGGCATTGGGGATGGCCCTCTGCGGAAGACCCTCCGATGCTCAAGTTAGTGGAGACCAGCAATCAACAAATATGGGGAGAAGGATCCCCCAGGAAGAGTTCCTCCGAGCTCTCGTGGGAGCTTTCATGGCAGAGTGTGAGAACTGCGAATGAGAAATGGGCGTAGAATCGCCATACCTGAGAGGCTTGAGGGTGGTAGTATTTATAGGCGGTCACCTGACTTCTTGGACGTGCTCTGGATGAGGTATGAAAGTTGTTGGGATTCGAAACGGATTCGAATCAAGTTGTTACAGGGCCGGTAGGATCCGTATATGGTTAGTTAGAGGATCAACGGCTGGGAGGTGGGGACAGCTGGCCGATGGCTCGAGACTCAGTGGCTGCGTGGTCCCTAGGCCACTATTGTAGGTCATAGGCCACATCTTGGTACGATTCCTTGTTTGGAATCTTATTCTGTTATAGTGAATTTGAACTCTCCCGCGCCAGATTCCGCAGAGGTGTTTTGAATGCTGTGGTTCAGTCATCATGGCAGGCGGAGGCTCGGCGGAGGTAGGTGCCGAGGCACAAGGGGCCAACTTGGATCAGGCGGGGCCGGCCGGGATGAGAGTGTCGGGGCCGGCTGGGAGGATGCCGGGGTCGCCTGGCTTGGACATGCCGAGGTCGGCTGAGAAGAGTGCCGGGGCCGACTTGGATCAGGCAGGGCCGGCCGGGAGGATGCTGGGGCCGGCCGAGAGGTGTCGGGGCCGCCTGGCTTGACACACGGCCGGGGCCGACTTGGATCAGGCGGGGCCGGCCGGGATGAGAGTGCCGGGGCTGGCTGGGAGGATGCCGGGGCCGGCTGAGAGGTGTCGGGGCCGCCTGGCTTGGACACACCGGGGCCGGTTGAGAAGAGTGCCGGGGCCGACTTGGATCAGGCGGGGCCGGCCGGGATGAGAGTGCCGGGGCCGGCTAGGAGGATGCCGGGGCCGCTGAGAGGTGCCAGGGCCACCTGGCTTGGACACGCCGCGGTCGGCTGAGAAGAGTGCCGGGCCGACTTGGATCAGGCGGGGCCGGCCGGGATGAGAGTGCCGGGGCCAGCTGGGATGAGAGCCGGGGCCTAACTTGGATCAGGCGGGGCCGACCGGGATGAGAGTGCCTGGGGCCGACTGGGAGGATGCCGGGGCTGGCTGAGAGGATGCCGGGGCCGGCCGAGAGGTGCCGGGGCCGCCTGGCTTGAACACGCCAGGGCTGGCTGAGAAGGTGCCAAGGCCGACTTGGATCAGGCGGGGCCGGCCGGGATGAGAGTGCCGGGCCAGCTAGGAGGATGCCGGGGCTGGCTGGGAGGAGAGCTGGGGCCGACTTGGATCAGGTGGGGCCGGCCGGGATGAGAGTGTCGGGCCGCCGGGAGGATGCCGGGGCCGGCTGAGAGGTGCCGGGGCCGCTTGGCTTGGACACGCCGTCTTGGGCTATCGGCCTTTGGGTCCAACGGTCTTCGAGGTGCCGGTCTTGGAGGTGCCGGTCTTGGAGGTGTCGGCCTTTGGGGCCGACGGTCTTGGAGGTTTCGGCCTTTGGGGGTCGTCGGTCTTTGGAGGTGCCGGCCTTGGAGGTGTCGGCCTTTTGGGCCGACGGTCTTGGAGGTGTCGGCCTTTGGGGTCGTCAGTCTTTGGAGGTGCCGGCCTTGGAGGTGCCGTCTTGGAGGTGCCGGCCTTGGAGGTGTTGGCCTTTGGGGCTGTCGGTCTTAGAGGTGTCGGCCTTTGGGGCCGTCGGTCTTTGGAGTCGTCGGCCATTGGAGGTGCCGGTCTTGGAGCTGCCGGTCTTGGGGCCGTGGTCTTGGAGCAACCCACGCACATGACGTGGTTCTTTTTTCCTTTTGTTCTCTTTCTTCATTATGACGAGACGCTTGTTGCTGGAATGTTGCGCCAGCAGGCCAGTTGGCAAGCAGAGCGTTTGGATCGGGCGCGACCCCATCGCCAATGTGAGCGATCAACAATGTAATGACGATTTTACCCCTCATCAATTTATTTATTTTTAAATGGACTCTCAAGAATGTCCTCATATTGTATTGCTATTTTTTTCTTCTAAATAGTTTTTAATTTATTCATTTTTTATTTAAATTTTTAACCTTTTTTTTTATGCACTTAAACTTTTTTTACTTATGATACCATTTAGAAATATGATAGCAAAAGTTTATTTGATCAATAAATTATGACTTAAACTATGAATATATATTTTATTTTTTTTATTTTTAATTTATGATCTTGAGTTAAAAATAATAAAAAAATTTAAACTAATATAAATTAAATTCCTAGTTGTTATCATTATTTTTGTAATTTATTTTTAAATTATTACTTTTCTCCAAAATAATTTCTATTTTGATTCTTTCTCTTCATAATTCTACAGTATTGTATAAATAAAAATATTAAAATCATGTTAGAGGTTAATTTTTATATTTAACTAGTTGTCAATAAATTTAGTTATGTTATCATCAACATTTTTACTGAATCAGTTTGCATAGGGGTCATAGTTACCATTTTTTCATGATAAAAATCATAAAATCACTAGAGCTAATCAGCTTTTCTATCGGCAAAGGAACATAAAATTTTTATGCATCATATCACCTGAAAGAAATATATTAATTTTTGAGATATCTCATGATCTATGTTTAATAATAAGATCGATCACCTTCCGATCATGCGTGCTCAAATTTATATTAATAAATGCAGGTTATCCATTCAAAGTTATTCTAGGAATCCAAGGATTAGAAAAAAGATGGCCTAATTGTCTCAACCTGGTTGCCGCTGAATTTGATGTTTATGTAGCACAAAATAACAGGGTAACTTCTATTCCAAATAATATTAGCTTTCAATCCTTATGTTATTGCTTTCCTAACAGAGAATCCATCCTCACGCTTGCGTACGTAAATAAAGAAACAGATAAAGTTACAGGTGATAGGTGCGCTGTACAAAAGGAAAAAAAAAGAAAGAAAGAAAGGAGTATTGGATATTAGGGCACATAATTAAAATTTAAAATTTCAAAAGTTTGAAATGGAGCAATATTTGGCACTCATACATAAAAGGATCGTGATAGCTCCATCCCATTCACGAGAGTAAGGAGGACCAGGATCATCGAACATTCTATGTAGAAAAAGGTAAACGGGTGAGAAGGCACTCAAAAACCATGGATTTCAATTATTTCATTAGATACAATTGCCTGTGATTTGAGAAAGAATATAAACTTCTTCATGGATGAGAAGGACAGCTGCAACGAGGATTTTTTTTTTTTTTTTGAAACTTTATAGGTGCAACTTCCATAGACTTCTTCGATGGAGCACTGGTGAAACTTAGTGAGAATCAGAATTCACAAATCTTTTCGATTTCTAACGGATAGGGGATGGGCATGGTTGGAATTGAGAGCGTGAGCAGGGGAGCATATAACTGGAGGACCGCACGGTGAAAACCAGAGATTAAAAGAGTACGTACCGAAGCAAGGATGGAAGGCATCATCTTTCTCTTAGCTTCGTCTTTCTTTGTTTTCTTCTGCCGTCATGGAAAAGGCCGTGGCCATCGCCGTCCTCGTGCCCTTGGCTTCCATGGGGTTCTCCTCAGGGACAGTCTATACAGTCGGAGATGAAGCTGGGTGGACCGTCGGCGTCAACTACACTGGGCTTCCAATAAGGCCTTTGTAGTCGGAGATGTCCTCGGTATCTCTCTCCCTCTCCAAAGACTAGATTCGATGCCTTGTGTTTCTTACTTTTTTTTTTTTTTTTTTGATGCCTATTTCTCATAGCTTGGTTACTTCTTGAATTCAAAGCCAAATGATTTTTTCTATTTTAAAGTTTTTTTTATTTATCACTTGGTTGGTGATATATGGCAACTGAGACTAACCATTGTTCATATTGGCTGACTTATGGCTACTAATCGCTGTTGTTGACAGTCAAAAATAAAACTTACTCACTATTATAGCTAAGGGTGAATCGAGATTGTATCTCGGAGACTAAGGGCAATTATTTCACGAGAAAAAAAAAATTATTGTAAGGATTTATTAAGAATAGCGGTTATTAAAAGATAACAACTAATTAATTAACAAAATTAAAACAACAGGAGAAGCAACCAGGAATCCGAATCCACCAAGCAAATGGTTTTATCTTTTTTTCTTTATGTTGTA
Organism: Calamus simplicifolius; assembly: GCA_900491605.1. Taxonomy (NCBI): domain Eukaryota; kingdom Viridiplantae; phylum Streptophyta; class Magnoliopsida; order Arecales; family Arecaceae; genus Calamus; species Calamus simplicifolius. The sequence continues at coordinate 525,110 of UESW01004166.1, read as the reverse complement.
CTAGCAATAATTTTTGCAAATTTAAGGTTATAATAATTTATCTCTTATCAGGCACATACCATATCAAGAGATCACGGCACATCCTCTTAGAGTATAAACTATCTAATTATTTGCAAAGTTAGAGATCTAAACTACCATACTATGATCTATCTCTCTTAGGCACATACTGTATCCTGAGATCACGGCACGTCGATAGGGTATAGGCCTGTATGATAGATCTAAAACCTCGATCAGAAAAATAACTCAAAAAATATATAAAAGAAAAGCATATTTTTATTGCATAAAATTAAGAATAAAAAGAAAGATAGAACTGGTTACAGGCTTCATCATCATCCCAAGTTGAAAAAATCTAGCCACGCATTGCTACCGCCAGCATTTCCTCTATAATTTCTCTCTCCCAGGCCTAAATACAATAATTTAAATAAAAAAAAATAAAAAGAGCTTTGTAGAAACTCCTCTCCCACTACTACTTGAGGTCCTCCTTTTATAGAGCTTGTCTAGAGCTTCCTCATAGTCAAAGTTGGAGTCAATCGGGCACTCAAGATCGTTCAGATATCATGAGAAAATTTCTCAGTCATTCGTTAACATCATCTGCCTTGGTTTGCACCGAATATCATGCGAAATCATCTCTTTCTTCTTTTTGGGTAAACCGAGCCTGATTTGAGTGCCATATGCATCGTTAGACTCCAAAAATCGAGCTCTTTTCATCTATAAGCTCCTTTTATGCAAACATCCATAAAAAGTATCAATTCTTAATAAATTTAAAGTAATTAATATTTATTTTAATGGTTAAATTAGGATAATAAATAGACTTATCACACCCCCAACTTAATCATTGCTAGTCCCTAAGCAATGTAATTAAAATAGAACCATGGGTCACTATAATTCTCTTTTGCAAAATTAAATTTAGGCTTAAGGTTGAAAAAAACTAGCTAGTATCACTAAGTATTGAGTTTCTGAAGTAAATTTTGCAGTCAAAACTATCAAAACTTTCTTAGAGTTCATTTATGGATCTACAGCAATTATGTTTATGATGGCTAACGTATTTTGGTATCAGCTTGTAAGAAACAATGGTATCTTTGCTTATCACTTACTTTGGTCAATTTTTATACACCCTTAAATTAAGCACATAACCTGAGGTAGCTTTTACACTGCCTTATATATATATATATTATTTTTTTAAATTTTTAAATTTTGATATCTTCACATTGCCTACTTTTTGATGTGAACAACAACGCTTACTTAGGCGAAGGTGCCCGTTACTCAATGGAAAACTAATGTTTAGACTATATATATATATATATATATATATATATATTCTTTTATCAAGCATGTAGCTCTTTCCTTAAATTTAAGTTTTTTTATTAGGGTGTATATCAATTACCAATTTTTAGTAATAATTAAATCTCTAATTGACCTTACAACTAATACCTAATTTACCTCATCAGTGTGCATGTGCAATGAAAGTGCTAATTGGTGCGGGTACCAGGATCAAGCAGAGGATTCTTAACCCTCTGTGGATATCTGATTAGTTATGATTCAAGTCTTGAGTTGGAAAATAAAGTTTAGTTTATTTTGAGTCCCGTCAGTTCATTTTATTCTAAATTCCAGTTCAGTTTATTTTAATGTGAGTCTGTAGTAAGTTCATCAGCTTACAAAGGAGACATCAGTATTGGAGCAGAAGACAAGGCCATCACAGTCAGACAAAGCAGCTGCTAAATTTAAGTTGGTGCCACACCTACTTCAAGCAGCCCACATGCCATTTAGCAGAGCAAGCAACCTTTCCGATCTGGATGATCATTTTCCTCATCTGGCTGATGCCGATTTCATGCAAATTAAGCTGCCACTGATTGCATCTAGAAGATCACCTTCCTCATCTGGACGCTGCAGATTTTATGCCAAATTAAGCTGCCGCTAATTGCATCTCAATCATATCTAGAAGATCACCTGCCTCATCTGGACACCATAGATTTTATGTCGAATCCAGCTGCCGCTGATTGCATCTAGAAGATCACCTTCCTCATCTGGACACTGCAGATTTCATGCCAAATTTGATTAGGGCGCCTTTTTTTCTTTTCTCTCTTTCCGTATATGTATTTTCTTGGGCCCCAAGTCTCTTACTCTATAAAAGAGACCCTCTTGTATGAATGATGTATCTTTTATTATTAATCAATCAATCCAAGTTTTGAGTATTGTGATTTTTGTTAATTGGTTCTTTGGTGCTCTTGTTTCCCTCCTCCTGTGCGTGCCAACATCCTAAGTCTCCAGGAGAAACCCTGGCCACCACCTTTGTCTTCCAATAGTGGACGTCCAAGAGCCCTTGGCCGGCCTCCCCTTTTCTCTACTCCTTCCTTATCTCTTTGCCTCTATTCTAAATTTCTCTATTATTCTTTAACCCTTGTATGGAGATCTTGCAGATCCCTCAGTAGCCACGAATCCAGGATTTAAGGTGATCGTCATCCAGGTCAGCGGATACTTGGCCGCAGATCCGTGGGCTCAAGGCTTAATCATCTAGGGCACATCCGCTAGGCAGAGCAACCTCTTCAACACTTTGATCTTCCCCTCTTACCAGGTACACCCTTCTAATCTACTAGTAACTTTATTGTAGAGAGCAAGCCCTACCGGGGCTTCTTAGCCTCGGTGGTCCTTCTTCCTTATTTTTTTAGGAACTGTTTCGCGTGCGGATTTACTATAAATTTTTTTGAATCCCTCTTAGGCTATTACTTTGGAAGAATAATTAACTGCAATTATTAATCATTTAAAAAAATAAAAAAATTACTTGCATACGAATCGGTCCTGCATCAGTTTGGTATCAGAGCATAGTTAGGGCTTAATTTTAATTCACGTTATTATCAGTATATCATCTGTTAATTGAATTGTTTCTGCCTGCATACACATCAGAAAATTATAAAATTTATTTTTATAGATTCATTATAATTTAAAGTATTTTTGTTATTTTTTTAGAATTTAATTCGATCTGTGAAAAATAAAAAAAATTCTAAGATTTATTGTTATTTACAGATTTCTAGATTAGAGTTTGTGTTTTACATATCATTCATCTGCATTAAATTACTCTTAAGGGCTTTCATTGATGTCGGATAAGGGAGGGATTGAGACCCCTTCCTTGGCCCAAAACAACCACCTATGCATTCCGATCCCAAGCCTCTAATCTAAAACTGAGTAGTAACTTAATTAACATTTGCCTTAGAGGGCTAGGGACACCAACAGTCGGTTTAGTGTACTAGAGGAGACTAGTATAAATCAATCTGGCATGTGCTCTAAAATTGGTGTCTAGAAGGGAGGTCAAATGTCAAACGACTTAAGCAGAGTGTTGGGGTTATTCTAATTAGGCACCTGTAATTTGCAGGATGAGCCTCCCCCCTTCCACCTGTCCTAACTGACCAATTGAAGAGTTACTGTTAGATTGGCTTGCATTAAGCCAAATCCTTTACTCTGGATGACTAGGTCTAGCATACCGTAGTCCGAGTTAGTCTGAGTCTTGTATGCTTGATTGTGCTTGCATGTGCACTAGATCAGGAGCATCTTTTCACCCGTCACCACCTCCATTATAGGCTGAACCCATGGCTAATCAAAGCATTGATGATCACTTAAGGATCATCACTAAACAACTAGCCCAAATGAGCCAAGATATCAAGCAATCTAAGGCTAGATTAGGGTCCAGGTTCAATCAAGTTAAAACTAGGTTGGGCATCCTAGAAGAAGCCTGTGAGCCCCACACTGAGTCTGATCATGAGACCCCACCTCATCCTAGGAGAGCCCAACAGCCTGACCTATACATAAGGCAAAACCCTAGGAGACCACTTCGACCTGATCCAGTCCTAGACGTCCTCCCAAGGAGACCCAATCATGAGGTAGTAGACCAAGAAGAAAGAGCCCTTAGAAGTGTCAGACTTGAAGCACCTACTTTCGATGGCTCTATGGACCCTAAGGACTACCTAGATTGGGGAAGGGATGGACCAGTACTTTGACTGGTACGATATGTCTAAAGAGCATAAGTTTAAGTTTGCCATGCTCAAGTTAGTACGACAAGCTAGGATATACTGGGCCACTTTAGAGCGAAGGCAATTATTGGAGGGAAGAGACCCCATAGTCACCTGGCACGCCATGAAAGCTAGACTTAGGTCCAATTATGTCCCAACATCGTATGAACAGAGCCTATTGGACCAATGGCAGGGATTAATTCAGGGTAGTAAAATTATGAATGAATACATTGCTACATTCTAAGAGTATACCATGAGATGTAATTTTATTCAGTCTGAGGAAGTCACCCTATCCAAGTTTAGATATGGCCTGAGAGCAGATATTCAAAGAGAACTCTACCTAAGAAGGGTACACGATTTAGAAGAAGCTTACCAAGTTGCTAGGGATTATGAACGTTTTCAGAGAGGGCCACCCTATCGTAGATCAGAGGCTACCAAAAGCCCTAGCCCATATCCAGGATCTAGCCAGGCCTATCCTAGTCATCCCAGACCTACCCAGTACTCAGACCCCCGCCAGACTTTTCTGAGTCGACCCAACACTAGCCGACCCAGTATAAGCCGAACTGAGTTGAGTCGACCCCAGAATAGTACCCCCTATACCCCAGAGAGGATAAGGACAAATTTGTAGAGGTCCAAAGAACAATTCCTTTTGGAACCCATATTTTCTTACCTTTATGACATATGTTCTTATAAGACATTTTGTAATTACATTCATAAGATTTATATCCTTTTATGCTACAATGGTAGCAGAAAATATCATTTTTGATTGGTTTCTTTATAAAGAAATTGTTAACAAATTTTTGTTTCATGTGTGGTCTATACCCTAAACCAGCTTTATCAAAAATAGCTCTTTGGTTGTTTAAAAGTAGATTAAGCTTTTCTGAGCTATTTGTAAATTTATCAATAATGTTTTTATATTTTTTAATTTCTTTCTTTAAATTAAGATTTTTAGTAGAAATTGATTCTTTTTCCTTTAGCATATCTTCCCTTTCAGATTTTAAATTTTTAATTTCAAGAACAAGTTCATTTTTCTTTTTAAGAAGATCTAAGTTTTCAGTTTTCAAGGTTTTATTTTTAGTTCTTAAAATCTTGAAATCACTAAACAATTCATTGAAAGCATCATATAGTTTATCAAAGTAAAATTATCATTGGGGGTTTCAGAATTTACCTTATTTTCTATTTTCCATGAAACATATGTTGGCAACCTCTTGTTGATCATCTTCGGATGAAGATTCCTCGCTGTCGCTCCAAGTTGCAACATACGCTTTCTTCTTTTTTTTGTATCACTTCTTAAGTTGAGGACATTTGGATCTAAAATGTCCCAGTTTCTTGCATTCATAACAGATCAAGGGATCTTTTTCTTTATCTTTATCCTTTTCTTTTTTACCTTCCATTTTAATACTAGTTTTTCTCTTGTGGAAGGGTCTCCTTCTTTGCATAAACTTTCTGAATTTCTTTGCAAGGAGAGCGGTTCATCATCATTTCATCTTCTTCGCTACTGCTCTTTTCATTTTCTGTAGCTATGAGTGCCACAGTCCTCTTCTTTTTCACATCATCTTCTTGATGCTGCTTCATTGTAAGTTCATGGGTCAAAAGAGATCCAAGTAGCTCCTCCAAAGGTAGATTGTTTAGATCTTTGGCTTCTTGGATAGCTGTCACTTTAGCTTCCCATGCTCTTGGAAGAGACCTAAGAATTTTTCACACCAATTTCGAGTTAGTATAGGTCTTACCAAGACTTTTTAATCCATTTACTATATCAGTAAATCTAGTGTACATGCATGTAATAGATTCATTTTGATCATGCTAAAAAGTTCATATTTATGCACCAAAATGTTAATCTTGGATTCCTTAACTTAGTTGGTACCCTCATGAGTAACTTTCAACCTATCCCATATTTCTTTGGCTGAGATGCAAGTGGATATTCTATTGAATTCATTTGCATCCAAAGAACAGTATAGGACATTCATGGCCTTGGCATTGAGCTGAGCCATTTTCTATCATTTTCATTCCAATCCCTTTCAGGCTTAGGAACAATGGATCCATCTACTAAGTGTGTGGGAGTGCTAGGACCATTGATAATGACACCCATAACTCATAGTCTAAAGCTTGAATGAAAATCCTTATCCTAGCTTTCCAATATAAATAATTTGTGCCACTAAACAAAGGTGGTCGGTTTGGATTGTCCCTCAGAAAAGAAGAACCATCTTGAGTTGTCATTTGGATCTTTAGCTCTTGATTGTTAAATCAAGTAGAGATGAGCACTAGCTCTGTAACCAATTGTTGGCCTAGATGGCAACCCAAGAGGGGGGGTGAATTGGGTTCTTTAAAAAATTACAATTAAATCAATTCCACATGATGAATGTGCACAAGTAAAGTATGGAGAGTGTGATGCTATGAATGCTGGGCACAATAAAAAGAGAGAGAGAGAGAGAAAAGATAAGCACGATAAACACAAGGATTTATAGTGGTTTGGTGTTAACTACACCTACATCCACTCCAAGCAACTCATGGGTACACACTATAATCACCCTGATTACAGTAGAGTTATTTTGCAAGATCACAACCCGAACTTGTTGTTTTATAACGGGATCACAACAAATCCAGCCGGTTTTCACAGGTTCACCAACACACAACCTAACACAAGCTAATCTTAGCTTACCCGAGGTCAACTACCTCAACTGATTCAATCCCCTGATTGAATTAGAAAGCAAACAAATCAAGTAAATGTTTACAGCAATTTAAACTCTCCTCAAATGAGCAGATAAACAATATAAATAAAATGAGAATAGAAAAGCCTGATTTGAAGTTGTTTGATGTCGAGCTTTTCTTCTTTTCCTCTTTCTCTTCTGAATGATCTTTAAAGCTTGAACTTAGGCACTTGAAGAAAACTTGGTGAAGAGAAGGTTGAAGAACTAGGGCTCTTTCTTTTCTTCTTCTAATTGATGGAAATCCTTCGGATTTGATCTTAGAAAGCTTTTGGATTTCTCTTCTATCTCTTTTGCACAGTGAGGCTTTGAATCAGAGATTTCCATCTTTAAAATTTCTCTATTTTTCTCTTTTTCTTCTCTCGTTGTTTTTGAACGATCGGAATGACCTTTTTATAATTTCTCTTAATCCATATTTTTGATGCAAACTAGTCGTTGAGAGTACTTGGATTAGTTCAACACGCAAAGGCAAAGGGCCGTTGAAGAGTAGGTGAAGAAATATGATCGTTGGAGCCATTTCTGACAAATCTAAAAATTGCCTTTGATAGGTTGGAGTCGGCTCTAATCTTTCAAGGTGTCGGTTCTAAGTTGGGCTTCCCATAATAGTAAGAAAATGTTCATCGTGGAGTCGGCTCTAGAATTCTGTGGGGTCGACACATCGCAAGCTAAAGTCAGCACTAATTTTCTTGGGGTCGACACTAACAGTATCCCAAAAATACAGTCTCTATTCTCATGTTAGAGTCGGCTCTAATTCTGCTGGTGTCGACTCTAAAATCTGAAGCAGAAAAATAGTTTACTGTATCTCATGTTAGAATCGGCTCTAATTTTCTGGATGTCGACTCTAAATCGTGCCGAAAGTGCCAAATAGTTCTGATACGCTCCGAAGTCGGCTCTAATGTTTCTGGTGTCGGATCTAAACTCTGAACTTTGATATATACCATTAAAAACTTATTTAAGCCCATTTTTATATAAATTTTGAATATTTAACCTTTCTAAAGTCCTGAAATACTTACCAGTTTTATTAGTATCATAGAGAATATACTCATGGCTTTTGTTAATCATCAAAATCGATAAATGGTCAACACACAGAGGTGGTCGATCCCGAAGACCTGGGTGACCTTCTCCTTGCAGTGCTCAAAACCTTGGACGTAGGCATCGAGGCTAGCTTCTGTCACCTCCTACTTGAATGCCGAGGAGCTTTTGAATTGCTCGACGGCATTCTGAGCCTGGGTCTTAGCATCCTGAGCTCGGCTCGGGCCTCAGTGCTTTGGGCTCGGTGATGAGGGATGAAGTGAAATAATGCATTTTAGGAGGAGATAGTAATAACTAAATAAAAAATAAAGTGAAGCTAGGCTATATTTTCATGTAAAAGAGTAAAAATTTTCATGAAGGGATTTGCATGCTAAACTAGACTTAGAGGAGAATCCTTCAAAATAGTAAAGAGAAAGGATCTTTGTGGCTAAAAACCACATAGGCTAGGGTTAAGTTACTCTAATATTTCATATCGAAAAATGTTGAAAGAGGGGTATCTGGCCATTAATATATCAGAGATTGGAAGGTTTACATTCAAGGACGAAGTTCTTGGATGACAAGGAGATTCCTTTAGTTGTAGGACTTCTTATATCTGTTTCTTGTTATGGAAGACTTTCTTCTTTGGAACCTGAAATTTTTAAAGATCCTACACAAACCAAATTAGAGTTAAGAACATAAAAATTTGGTGGAGTATTAATGAAATGAAGGAAGAGAAAGGGAAGGTTAAAATTAAAATGAAGCTTGGAGGATTTGAGGTAGCTTGGCCGGCATTTTTTGTGGAGTCTTCTTGCACCTTGAAAGATGGGATGGGATAATAGAATGGAATGGAGAATGGCTAATGGATCTTGGCGTGGAGATGACTTTCTTAAAGTAGCTAAGGGCCTCTCATCCACTCCCTCTTGGAGGACATTTGCCAATACAAATGGAAGAAAATAAACTCAACTTTCATTCATCATAAATTGTCTTTACAAGAGAGCTTGGAATAGTATTTATAAGCCTCTAAGGGACTTTTAAAAATTTGAATTACATGGAGCTTTTCATGGGAAGTTGCAACCTAAGCTAGCTATAAGGATGAGAGGTTGATACAACTTACAACTAAGCTTAAATAGAGGAGAGAAAAGTGGGCGGCTCCTTTGAATTTGAATTCTCCTTGGTGATATGGCATGTGGTAATGTGGCTTGATGAGGTGTACACCAAGAGGTTGACATGGAATCCAACAATGCTTGCTGAAGTAGTATCCACCTTGGATTGATTTGTTGGAATGGTTGAATGCATCCAATCTTTAAGCTCACTTGCTTACCTTGAACCTAATACCATACCTTTCTTGGATCCAACTACTAAACTCACTAAATACAAACCAATTTTACCCTATTTGGACTCAAGAACCCAAATTGAAATAAACCAACTTTAATTACATAACTCAAATTCAAAGAAGTAAAATTATTACTATATTTACAGGACACATGAAAGAATTAAAGCCATACTGAATTAGATCGAGCCTCTTTTTAAACTTTGGTGTCTGCACCAATTCTCCTGGGATGGGATGAACTCAACCTTGTCGAGTAAGGACTGGTCTGACTTTGATACATTTCTAGCAGGTCTGGATTGATTTGCTGTAGATCCTCTTGGGTGATCCAGGAATCCTCAGATTTTGGCCTTCCTTGCCATCGAACCAGATAACGTTGATAGCCCTTATTTCTGATGGTAATTTCCTGGTCATCCAAGATACATTCAATCCTATCTTTCCACTCTGACTGAATTGCTGGTGGACACTCTGGTAGGGTTTCACTCTCAAAGACTGCGTAAGGTCCAAAAGGCTCATTAAGAATTAATGTCGGCTCTTTGTATTCTTTCATATCAAAATATTAAATGTTGAACTAATGCCATAATCTGGTAGTAACTCTAACACATATGCATTATGTCCAACTCTCTTTAATACTTTGAAAGGTCCAGCTCCTCGGACATGCAGTTTCTTCATAGTTCCCGGCGAGAACCTTTTAGGTCTAAGTTTAACCATGATAAAGTCGTCTATATTGAATTCTTTCATTTGTTTACGTGAATTGGCCATATGCTTATAGACTTCATTGCTCATTTGAAGTTTTTAACTAATCTCCTTATGCAATTCCTTAATATGTTATGCATATGACTCGGCGGACTAGACATTCGTACATGAGTGGATAATGGAATGAGGTCGATGGGTTTCCTAGGTTTATAACCATGGACAATCTCAAAGGAACTTTTACCAGTAGTCCTATTGATTGAGTTGTTGTAAGCAAATTCAGCATGAGGTAATAGCAAATCCCAGCTCCCTAGACTTTCTCCTATAAGACACCTCAATAAGTTTTCGAGACTTCTGTTTACTACTTCGGTCTGTCCATCAGTCTGAGGGTAGTAAGCAGTTAAGAAGTTCAGTTTTGTTCCTAGTAGGTGCCAAAGGGTTTTTCAAAAGTAACTCGTGAAATGGACATCCCTATCAGAAATAATGGTCTTAGGTAACCCATGCAATTTGACTACTTAATCGAGAAAAAGCTTGGCTACCCTAAAGGTATCAAAAGTTTGGGAACAGGGTATAAAATGGGCCATTTTGAAAATATGTTGACCAGTACAAAGATTGAATCGTGTTTCCTAAGGGTCTTGGGCAATCCTAAAACAAAGTCCATGCTAAGATCCTGCCATGGACACTCAGGCACAGGTAAAGGAGTGTATAACCCAGTATTCTGCCTTTGATGTTTGGCAACAGCACACGTCTTACATCGGACAACAATATTGGCCACATGTCTCTTAAGGCCTGACTAGTAAAATTGCTCCTCAACGATTAATATGGTCTTATTTCTTCCAAAGTGGCCATCCAATCCTTCGGCATAAATTTCCCATACTAAGAAATCTCTAATTGATGTTCGTGGGATACATAGCTTATTGTCCTTAAAAAGAAAACCATCATGTAGAGTATAATGCTAAATAAGCTAGATGGTCCATGTTGTAGAGTTTGATGAACTTTACTAAAGTCAGGACAATTGGGGTATTCTTCCTTCAACCTATCGAATCCTATGACTTCAGTGCTGACTGATGTCAAACACAAGGATTGACGACTTAGGGTATCAGCTACATAGTTTTTAGTCCCGGCATGGTATTTCAACACAAAGGTATACGCCTGAATGTACTCTACCCACTTACCATGCCTAGGGTTCAATTTCTTCTGAGAATTGAGGAACCAGAGTGCTTCATGATCAGAGTAAAGGATAAACTCCTAGGGTAAAAGGTAATGCCTCCAATACCTTAAAGCCTGGACTACCGCATAAAGTTTCTTATCATAAGTGAAGTATTTTAATTTAGCCTCATTTAGCTTTTCACTAAAAAGGGCTACAGGGTGATTCTCTTGGCTCAAAACTCCACCAATACCTACTCCAGAGGCATCACAAGCCATCTCAAAAACCTTAGAAAAATCAGGCAGTCTTAAGATAGGTGCTTATGTCATCCTCTTCTTAATGTCTAGGAAGGCCCTATCAGTAACTTTGGTCTATTCAAAATGGCCCTTTCTAATGCAATCCGTGATTGGTGCAAATATGGTGCTAAACCCTCAATGAATCTTTTATAGAAAGTAGGTAGGCCATGAAAACTTCGTTCTTCATGAACATTATTTGGCACAGGCGATCTACAATTGACTTAATCTTCTCAGGGTCAGCAGAAACTCCATCAGGTGTGACAACAAAACCTAGGAAGATGACTCTATTAGTAAAAAATTTACACTTTTTCAAGTTTGTGTAGTGACTATTCTCCCTAAGAGCTAAACATACTTGCTTCAAATGGTCTAAATGATCCTCCTGGGTCCTCCTGCTATATATAAGAATGTCATCGAAGTAAACTACGATAAACTTTCCTATAAATAACTGTAAGACTTAGTTCATAATTCTCATAAAGGTGCTAGGAGCATTGGACAGTTCGAAAGGCATCACTATCCATTCATAAAGATCCTCCTTGGTCTTAAACACAGTCTTCCACTCATCCTCAGGTCTAATCCTAACCTGGTGATAGCCACTCTTAAGATCAATCTTTGAAAATATTGTTGCACTAGCCATCATATTTAACATGTCATCTAAATGGGGTATAGAAAACATATACTTAGTTGTGATCTTATTAATGGCATGACTGTCTACATACATCCTCCAAGTGCCATCTTTCTTAGGGGTCAATAACGCTGGTATGGCACATGGACTCAAACTTTCCTAATGAATCCCTTTTGGAGGAGTTCTCCAGCTTATTTTTGTAACTCAATATGCTCACTAGGGTTCATCCTATAATATGATAGATTTGATAATGTAGCGCCACGGACTAAATCTATGGCATATTGGATATCCCTAAGTGATGGAAGGTGATCAGGTAGATCTTTAGGGAAGACATCTTGAAACTTCTTAAAATTTCTTTTACTTTCTAGGGTTATTCCTCTGGGGTTAGTTCTGGATTTTCTGGGTTAATAGGATCCAAATTGGTGAACCTTCATTAATTTCCTTTTCTAAATCTTTGTCATTCATCAAATGCAACCCCTATTTCTTTTCCTTCAAGTTGACCCTCTCTTAATGTTGTCTTTGGATGGAAAAGGGTTTATAACTATCTTCTTTCCATTAAAATTAAAGGAACAAGAATTATATCGATTGAATAAAGTAACATTACGATCATATAACCAAGGTCTGCCAAGAATAATGCTACTAACCCCTATTAGAAGTATGTCATACCAAACTTTCTCTAGGTACGACTGGAATTGCATCTGAACTTGACATCTAAACTTACATCTAAACTTGACCAGTATCGAAGTGGAATCTATCTAGAAAACCTTATAAGGGTTGGGATGGAAAGCAATGGGTAATCCTAAACTCTTAACAGTATTAGTTGAAATTGTATTGATACAACTCCCACTATCTATAATGATTTTGTATGCTTTCTCCCCTATTTTGATAAAAGTTTATAGGATATTAGTCCTACGCCAATCTTTCTACTCTTTGGTCTGGGTCAAGATACATCCAATAACTCCTAAAAACTTAGATGAATCTGAAACTTTTCATCTCCATCATACTCATCAGCTAGATTCACTTCTGCTTCATAAATCTCTTCCTTCAAATTCTCAATTGATTCATCAACATCCTCCTCTACTTCTCCTATATGCAAGGCTCTAGTAGGATATTGACTCGCATAATGACCTACCTTATGACTTTTGAAACAGTGTATGTTTTGAGTATTACTTCTTTGGATTTCTGGACTCTTTCCTTTATCAATCTTTTGAACTAAATGAGTATTGGGTATAGGTCGGCTAAAGTGAGTTTGGCTTAGATTAGACCTTTGGCTTGGGGCACTCATCTTATTGGATTCAGACCATGGACAAATGGTACTTTTTGGAATCTTTTGAAGTCCTTAGCTACCTGGTATGCTTGTTTCAAGTCATGGACTTCTCTAAGGAATAGTTTTGTCTGAATCTCTTCCCTTAAATTGGCTCTAAATTTGGATAGGGTTACATCTTCTGATTCAACAATACTACATCACATAACATATTCATTAAACTTAGCAATGTATTCCGACACAGGCCTATTCCCTTGACTTAGCTGTTGCCATTGGTCCAGTAACCTTTGCTATAGGAAATAGGTAGGTACTTCTCCCTAAGCTTGATTTTTATGGCTCTCCAAGTACCTATTGGCATGTCTCCTCTTTGCCTACACAGTCGCTCAACATTTCTCCAGTACAACCTAGCTTGTTGAATTAGCCTAAGCTTGGAAAATTTAAACTTTCTGTCCTCTGACATTTCATACCATTCGAAATATGGGTCCATATCTCCCTCCCAATCTATGTACACCTTAGGGTCTAGGTCCCCATCAAAAGTGGGTGCATCAAGTCGAATACTCTTAAGGGCTCTTTCATCTTGATCAATGTAGTCATGATGAGGTCTTCTTTGGTAGGGTTCATCAATAGGTTCAGGATATTGGACTCTAGGATTCAGAGGTATCATTCTGGGTGATTGAGGCTCACAGGAGTCATATGAGATTCTTCTAAAGAATCAATCCTTTCTTGCATCTGGTCAAACTTAGTGTTCAATTGATTATACTACTCAGTTATAGTCCTCATTAAAACTTCTAGATTTGGGTCCATGGCTACATTGGGTTGACCTGGATTGTGTTGGTATGGGGTTCCTGATCTAGTTGTCATATAATGCAAATGGACTCATTCTAGAATGTGCTAGACCTAGAAGCCTAGACCAGATGTTTAGTCAAGGTAACAATCTAGACTGTAGTAACTTTGCACCTGGCCAGGTAAGTGTAAGTTGGTGGAGGTCCCTCGTTGCTTGCCTAAGGCACCAATTAAAATTGGTCAGGTAAGCGAACCAGCCCACTTTCCTTTGGGCTCGTCCCTGAACCACTTGTTCTAGACACCAAATGCACAAGCACACACAGAAAAGATGTCTACACTGACTTGGCACTGGTTCGAACCCGACCTTGTGGGTGTCCCTAGCTCACTAGAGCAAATTAGATTACTACTTTCTTTTAGTTAGAGGTTTGGGTTCGCACATGAAGGATTATGGTTTTTGTGCTAAGAAAAGGTGATGAAATCCTTCCCTTATCTTGTGATGGGAGTGCCCTTAAGATAGCTTATGCAAATGATGGCATGCAACAAAGCAATGTCACTACACTAATTAAGAATGTAACTTCAAACAAGTTATAACTAATTTAACTAAACAAGAATTCAAATTTAAATTTTAAATTTAAATTTTAAATTTTAAATTCTAAGTTTTCTTAGAGGAAAACTTTAAATTTAAAATGTGGCCAAAATTTAGGTGTCTAATGTGCTAAAAAAAATTTCATGCAAATGTTTAAAGAAACCTCATATCTTAAACCTATTGAAAAAGTTTTCAAATTTTGTTTGTATTGGCACGACTTAATTTTGGAGTCTAATATGAGATAAGATTCACAAAAATAGGAAAGAACTCCATGAATCCATCCTTAAATGAATGAAATTTCAGCCCTATGTTTTATATGCAGAAATTGCAAAAAATAACAGAAAATGCAAAAAATGGAAAAATATGACCTAACCTACCATGCTTTGATACCAATTTGATGAGGGATGAAGTGAAATTATGTAATCTAGGATGAGATAGTAATAACTAAACAAAAAAATGAAGTGAAGCTAGGCTATATTTTCATGTAAAAGAGTAGAAATTTTCATGAAGGAATTTGCATGTTAAACTAGACTTAGGAGAATCCTTCAAAATAGTAAAGAGAAAGGATCTTTATGGCTAAGAAACCACACAGACTAGGGCTTAGTTACTCTAATATTTCATATCGAAAAATATTGAAAGAGGGGTATCCGGCCATTAATATAACAAAGATTGGAAGGTTTACATTCATAGATGAAGTTTTGGATGACAAAGAGATTCCTCTAGTTGCAGTACTTCTTATATCTGTTTCTTATCATGGAAGACCTTCTTCTTTAGAACCTAGAATTCCTGGGGATCCTACACAAACCAAATTAGAGTTAAGAATATAAAATTTGGTGGAGTATTAATGAAATGAAGGAAGAGGAAAGGAAGGTTGAAATTAAGATGAAGCTTGGCGGATTTGAGGTAGCTTGGCCGGCCTTCTTTGTGGAGTCTTCTTGCACCTTGGAAGATGGGATGGGATGGTAGAATGGAATGGAGAATGGCTAATGGATCTTGGCATGGAGATGACTTTCTTGAAGTAGCTAAAGGCCTCTCATCCACTCTCTCTCGGAGGACATTTGCCAACACAAATGGAAGAAAATAAACTCAACTTTCATTCATCATAAATTGTCTTTACAAGAGAGCTTGGAGTAGTATTTATAAGCCTCCAAGGGACTTTTGAAAATTTGAATTACATGGAGCTTTTTATGGAAAGTTGCAACCTAAGCTAGCTATAAGGGTGGAGGGTTGAAATAACTTATAACTAAGCTTAAAAAGAGGAGAGAAAAGTGGATGGCTCCTTTGAATTTGAATTCTCCTTGGTGATGTGGCATGTGGTAATGTGACTTGATGAGGTGTACACCAAGAGATTGAGCATTGGCCCTCTCTTCGACGGTGTGAGCATTAGCCTCCGCTGTCTTGGCCCGGTCCTCAGCATGTCGAAGCCTCTGTGTCAGCTCGTCGACATTGCCTTCGGCCGACTCCAGCCTTGCCATAAATACTACCATCTTGGCCTCAACCGTCAAGGAGCGGTTAAGCTTGGCCATCGCCTTCCCCTTGGCCTCTCTGAATCGGGCCTTCCACTCATTGCAGCCAGCCTCGGCCGTGAGAAACTTGCTAGCCATCTCGGTTTCCTGGGCTTGGGCTTCGGCCAGCTTTTTGGCCAACTCATCGCACTGACCTCAGTACTTGGCCAACCGCATCTGGGAGTGCTCGACGGCATCACCGGTCTGAATCAGAGCATTTCAAAGGGTGAGAACTTCGTTGGCCATCTGCAAAAGCCAAGGAGTTAGCCAAAGCTCAATTATAATTGATAAGAAGAAATACAGTGCGAGGGGAGGTTACTTGGACCACCGACACGTACGCAGCATCGAGGATCCTGGCGATGGGCTCACGGTTGAGCTGCTCCTGGAACTTCGGTAGATGGATCCTCTTCAGCAGGTGCTCTGCCAAACGCCCACTATCCATGGCTAAGAACCTCGGCGGCCGTCGTGGCTCCCTCCAGGGATCCCGACCGGGTGGCAAGTGCAGGGTTGTCGGCTCTGCCTCACCATCATCGATCAGTCCCTCTACATCCTCGACTTCCGTAGTTGCCGCCTCTGCCTCCAGCTCGAGGGGGGCCGGGTGTCCACCTTTGGCCCCCAAGTCAGCCACCCCCGCCGGCTCGATTGGGACCGAAGGCTCATCCTCGGCCCCCAGGTCGACGACTTCTACTGGCTCAGCAGAAGCCGAAGGCCTGTTCATGGCCTCTCCCATTTGGGCCGGCTAGCCCCTCCTCTCCGGTCCCGTTTCGGCAATGACGGGGACATCCCTCCCCCATTGGTGCCTCGATCAGGATGCTCTCCATCGGCTCCTCTATGGGAGCCGCCTCCACAGGAGCTATGGAGGCCGGGCCGACTCACCCTAGGCCTTTCGCCGAGCCTTCTTAGCCGGCCTCACTACTTCGCCAGCCTCCTCTCTCCTCTTCCGCGCTACTGCCTTCAGTCGCTCGGTGGGCAACTTCATTGCTGCATAAGAAACCGACAGTCAGAACAGAAAATAGATAGACAAAGGGAATGAGGAGAGCGAGATCTTGTGCTCACCAACCGCTGAGGCCAATTTGGCCTCATAAAGGTTGGCTTTGGCCAACAACTCCTTATAGGAAGGGACCTCGGAAGATGTCAAGCGGTCAAATAGCTCTCGGTCCCTCTTATCCACAGTGGAGTTTTTATTGGGGCCGATGTCAAGATTCCTCCAACTCATCCTCACTCCCTCCACGTGGGCAAATCGGAAGCAAGATTTCCATCCCTAGACTTTGGAGGAAAGATTAAGTGGTAGGGTCCTATCCAACCTAGAAGTAAAAATCCACCACCCGTCTTCACTATGGTAGCGGAGTTTGTAAAAGGCTCAGAACAGAGAAATTCTAGCTTCCGAGTCATGGAAGAAACAAAGAACAACGAAGGCACAGATAATCCGAACCGAGTTCGGACTCAACTATGCTGGAACAAGTTCATATTTATCTAAGAGGTTGAGAATGAATGGATGAAAGGGGAGGTAAAGCCCACATATGAAGAACTCCTCGTAAAGGGCTACCCGGCTAGACTGGTCAAAGTTCATCCTATCCTCGGGTCCAGGAGCAGACAGGTGGATATAGTTGGGAATCCTATACCTAACCCTAAGATCTTCTACCTCCTTAGGGGTCATGGTGGAGGCCACCCCCTCCGGCCTTGTTAGATCAGAAGTGGCTTCCAGAGAGGGGGTCAGACGAGTTAGGGGCGGTGGAGCTACCCTAGCTAGCACTACCCTAGGTGGAGGTGCCCTAGGCGGAGACACTCGAGGTGGTGGTGGTTGGACTGCTACCATTGAGCGGTCGCGGATGGTGACACCACCGACTGGCCGACGCCTACGATGAGCCAGGGGGACCTCCTTCTCCTCCTCTTTTGAGGACAGAGGGGGACTTACAATGGGCGTCTTACCCTTCCTAATAGCATGGTGATCCATGAAGAAGAAGAAAACAAAGGAGGAAGATGACAAAAAGAGACTGACCTGGTGTCGAAAAGTAAGAACGGAAGGTTCGGGGCTTTGAAGGTTTAGGACTCTGAGGAAGAAGACAATAGGGAAGATGATGAAAGCCTAAAGAGCACGCTTGGATGGGTGAGGCGATTTTATAAAGAATTTTTGAATCATCCTGCCCGAGGCACTGCCATACGGTTGTCCGTGATTGAAGACAACATTCGACTGTCAATAACTCCCCCTTCGTCCAAGATATGGCACCTCAGTTCCGCACAGGGAGCGGGATCCATGGCCAATGATAGGACATGGAGAGTGGTGGCTTAATGATGGCATCCTACTTTTCCATCTCTCGAGAGACATTCCCTCGATGCGCCCAAAATTGGCTTCACTTTTCGTGCTTCTCCTTAAATACGGAAGGACTTCGAAGCGACATTGCCTCGGAGAGGCGCGCTCCCGCCTTCAACGATTAATGGTGCACAAAACCAGCAATTATGATAAATTTTTATGCTCCTTTCGCTCAAGGGTCATTGGGCACGTAGCCACTTAAGCTCAGGAGTTGGGAGGCATTTGATGTGGCCAGTGGTGCCACGTAAGCGCTAACGGCAGGGCTAACTGACGATAGAAATTAAGACAGTCCTATCTCTCCAAGGTGGCCTTGGCGGCCCCTCCTCTCCAAAGCAGCCCCGCTCCTCAACGGCTCCCGCTTCTCCAAGGTGGCCTTTGGCGGCTCCTCCTCTTCAAAGCGGCCCTGGTCTTGAGCGGTCCCTGCTTCTCTAAGGCGAACTCGGTGGCCCCTCCTCTCCAAAGCGGCTTTGCTTTTTAGCTGCCCCCGCTTCTCCAAGGCGGCCTCGGCGGTCCTTCCTCTTCAAAGTGGCTCCGATCCTTAGCCACCCCTACTTCTCCAAGGTGGCCTCGGACGCTCCTCCTCTCCAAAGCAGCCCCACTCCTCAGCAGCCCCCGCGACTCTCCAAGGCAGCCTCGGCGGCCTGTCCTCTCCAAAATTGGCCTCGATGCTGACTGTGGTATCAGCCCCCGCATTGACTCCCGAGCAAGCCACAATGTCCACGTGGTCCCCTTACGTGAGCCAAGCACACCAACCACCTGACCCGTGCGACCGATGGGACCAGGCCCACCAACCACCTGACCCTTACGGTCGATGGGACTAGGCCCACCTACCATCTGATCCATGCACCCGATGGGACCAGGCCCACCAACCATCTAGCTAATGGGACCAGGCCCACCAACCATCTCCAAACTAACGTAATCATCATGAGTTAGCAGACATTCTCTTCCACGAAACTCCACGTGGCTGATCCCCGATGAAACCAAGGGTCCATAAAAGGGTAAGATGGATCCTTAGCAAGGTAAGAACAACTAAGAGCAACACACATGCTAAACACTCGGAGAACATTCTTATTCTCTGAGCTTTTCTTTCCGAGCTTTCTCAAGTTTACGGCTATGGCCTTGGTCACTAACTTGCCCATCGAAGGGTCCTCGCCAAAGCAACCTCCGGCCCTGGGTCTTTTTGCAAGTCTCTCTTGAAGGAGAAGCTTCATTAATAACTTCACGGAGCCCTCTGATGTCTGCTACCAGTGATCGGGCATCATTAAAATCCATCTAGGGAAGTAATGTTGCATTTGGCTCTTGCGTCTAAGGCATCATCCAACAATACCTAGCTTTGGGTCTAGCCAAACAAATCTTGTGAGGATGTAATCTTCAAGGGCACTCATTTACAATTGTTCATGCCTTAAGGGGAAAGTTAAAAAGCATCACCTTATGAATAGGAGCCTCTTAAACCTCATTAAAATATTTTCACATCCTTTTGTCATTCCATAGAAAACACATCTTCTCATACATATCAAAATCTGCATGATTTGTTAATGAATATTATACCAAATTTATCGTCTAACTTTCTTATAAATTTTGTTGGGGTAGTAAGCATCTCATAGCTTGAGTCATTTATTTTCTTTTTTATGATTTTTTTCTTTTGCTTTCGAGGGAGGGTAAGTGTAGAGAAGAGGGAGAACAAAGAGACCATGGCGATGCATCCTAGTATGAGCTATAGCTTGATGATTCTATTGCTATTAGCAAGCCACTTGCCATGCACAAATAATGAGGTGCAAGTCACAAGGCAATGGCCGAAGGAGGT
This sequence comes from Calamus simplicifolius, assembly GCA_900491605.1. NCBI lineage: Eukaryota > Viridiplantae > Streptophyta > Magnoliopsida > Arecales > Arecaceae > Calamus > Calamus simplicifolius. Next base: position 505,055 of record UESW01004166.1, on the reverse strand, counting down.
AGACCAATACTCAGAGAAGTTGAATAAGCCTGCCGTTAAGAGCATCCAGGTTTGGTGTGTTATAAAATGTGATGAATGTTGTTGCAGGCTACGTTTGACTGTCTCATGAAGACGTATGGATTCCTGACACCTGACTTCTGGAGAGAAACTCGCTTCTGCGAGTCCCCATTACAGGAGTACACGGACTTCCTTGCAAAGCCCACCAAGGCCATTGTTATTGAGGATCCTGAAAGATTGGAAGCTTAGAATGCCAAGCAATTTAGGGCATTTTTTGTTTGGCAGTTTTGTCTTTATCGTGTACTTAATAGGATATGATCAGACTTGGATGAGGCATAGATAACTTAATTGTGTGGCTATTCCTAGAAGTGCTTTCTTTGTGTTATGTTATCGTAACAGTGCTCTTAATAGCAGCTTTATTATTAATGGATTTATGCTTGAATTTGTGAAATTATTATGGGTTTTTTATTTCGTTTAAATAAAATTCCATCATATCACCGGGGATCAAGCAGTGCGTTCGTCATCCATACACTTTTTTTCCTGCAATTTAGCAAGATGTCTGATTTATTGCACCAGACTCCTTGGTTTTCTTTGCTTTCTTTTCCTTTTAATAAATCTGTTGGTTTGTTATCTCATGGGGCTTATCACGCCTCATACCCAAAAATTTTGAGCTAGGGTGACAACCCGCCGCATGCCGGACATGCAAGGCGTTCCAAATTTACACATCGATCATTATAAGGCAATAAGTATAATAAGTCAATCCAAATCCATACTTTATTACAAACCACTAATATAAGTTTTGAGCTACAAGCCCTACACACAAATATTACTGGGGTTATATCAACACTATGGAACTTTTGTTTAACTAGAGCTCCATCTACCCCATAATTCATCTTCAATCCCGGGGTTATATCAACACTATGGAACTATTTTGTTTAACTGGAGCTCCATCTACCCCATAATTCATCTTCAATCCCGAGGCTCTGAAAAACATTGTGAGATTTATATGAGATCACACTCAATAAGTAAGCCTATAATGACATAAAATAGTCATATATCATCTTATCTCTCAAGATATTATCAAGTCATAATTTTCATAGAAACTCCCAATTTAAATAACATGCTATCATAATCATGCATATCATTAAGTCAAAATAATCATGGAAGCTTATAAAACAAATATCAGAATATGCATTGTAAACAAATCCACTGTTTATATTTAATCATTGTCATATTATATCATATGTGTCCCACGGCCCTGCAATGCCTCCATCAATCAGCACACATCCTCTAGATGTGCGTGGCCTCCACATGCCATATCAAAGGAGAACCGCGGCGACACACATAAATATAATTCAAATCCACTGTTTATATTTAATCATTGTTATATTATATCATATGTGTCCAACGGCCCTGCAATGCCTCCATCAATCTGCACACATCCTCTAGATGTGCGTGACCTCCACATGCCATATCAATCAGCACACATCCTCTAGATATGCGTGGCCTCCACATGCCATATCAAAGGAGAACCGCGGCGACACACATAAATATAATTTAAATCATTTTACATATGCATGTCACATATTATGCATCATCATAAGCATAATTTCTCTCACAACACATAAACAGTGGTTTGTACATTTTTAACCATTGCATATAATCAATTCACTTTGCAAATAATATCAACTATTATAGCAAATATGCAATTAGATACACATGGTACAACTTACCAATTCCCAAATAATCAATAAAACTCTATTTCAAATATGCATAGAACTATAAATACAACCATTTATAATTTATGAAATTATTATATTTGGCTTACTTACCACAATACGCAAATCCCAAACTGAAAACCAGCTATTTGGACATCTGGGTACCATGAGAGGATTCACAATCCAAAATCAGATCAAGAGCATAGTCATAGTAAGGAACTTGGCTGCTTAACCCACAAAGGTTGAAGTCATCTTGTATGTATTCGTTATCAATTTCACAAAAGACACATTCCCTCGTAGATTACAGAACCATAAAATCCAAGATGTGTCTTCACCATCAGAACCACTAACTTCTGACCCTTCACTGTTTGTTTCAGATTCTCCATCAGAGCATTTGTTCTTAGAAAGCTGATCCTGGTAGTGATCCAGCTGCTTCCCTGCAGCAGTGGACAGCCCGGGGAGCCGCTCCATCTCCCTCCCGTTCATCAACCCCTCGAAGTCGACGGCGATGACTTCTCCAGGTGCTTGTCAAGAGCATCATTGACCGCTTGCGATCAAGGGCGTCGATCTCCGACTTCAACCCGCTCACTCCTCGACCCTGTACATATCTTCCACCCCTCTACACCCTCTCGATCCGTCGGACCAGCTCAATCGACTCAATCCAGCATCCCAATATTCTTGGAGAGTAGGGAGAGAGAGGCAGTGCTCTCTGATTCGAGGGCTCCAATGGCCAAGGCGATTGCAAGAGAAGAAGAAGAAGACAGCGAGCGAGGGAGGGAAAACGGTGATATGGAAATCTGGAAGGATGCTATTGGTTTTTTGGACGCTACGTCTGCCCAGTAACTAACCAATCAAAGCATACTTCTAGGTTAGTGCTTGAGAACTTAATCTGCTAGCAAAATTATTGCTGTGAGCAAAATTATTGCTGTGAGGATTTGTAACGCCTACCATCACACCATCATGTGGTGTTACTATACACGCAGGCTGAAGGCTACTACGCCGCCTCCTCAGCTCAATCATGGGGACTATGAGCCGCCTCCTCAGCTCAATCATGGGGAATATGAGGGAATGGCGTGATTAAATCTTTCTTCCTTCTCTCTTTCTTTCTCTATGAATCCTATAGTCTTTCCATTCTCTTCAACCCAGTGCCTCCTACAATCCACAACAACTTAATCGTTCCTTTCTCTCTTGATCTGCTCTCTCTCTCTCTCTTAGGCATTAGGAGGATGGCAAAGGATTTTCTAGAGGAGATGAGCGCCCGGTTGAAGGGGGAGAGTCACTCTCCATCTCCCTATAAACCTCACCCTCATAAAGAAACTCCGGAAACCCATTCGTTACGCGGAATTGAAAACTTAACCGCCATGTGTAACCGCAGGAATCCCAAGAGTCACCCATCCCAAAAATCCTATGTTAAATCTCACGAACCAGGTAATTAAGATCTCGAGGGTTACAGGGCTTCAATGAAAGATGCGGGTTTGAAAAGTCCCTGCCTATTTAATTTCTTTTTAATTTAACAAAGGTTTTTTTTTTTGTAGTCGACTTAGCCCTGAATAGAGGAACCATCCCATGTAGTTGGGAAAAAGGCTTAGATGAATTGAGTAGAAGATTTATCCTGTACATTAAAGTGGCGTTACTTTGGAGAAGCTGAGAAGTCTCAGTGAAATTGTAGCATTTAGCTATCCTCTCTCTCTCACACACACAGCGATTTATCAACTTTCTTTGCTCGTGATTGTACTGTTGCTTGATCAGCAGATTCGTCCAGCTAGATGATGAAACTTGCATGCCTAATGTTGACCGTTTCAATCTTGTCCCTAACAAGCGTGATATACTGAGTTTCAGTTGTCAATGCGTGACTGCATCATTCTCCTCCATGCTATGCGAAAGATTTGGACTATCCATATCTTCTGTCCGCCGTTCCTCCTTGCATTGTTGCCGTGTCATTGCAAGCCAGCACAAACTTTCCTAACTTGTCTAACCTAAGCGCCCTCTTTTTAATCATTTTCATTGACAGAGAAAAAAAAATGAAAATGAAAGGAAAAAAAAAAGCTTTTAATCCTGGAGATGGCTCTCTCTGTAAGTTAAGTTGCATGGAATCGGATCACAATCTCGCAGAACAAAGCCAATAGAATGAAATAAAGCTCGTTTAGCAATGTGTAGAAATTTTTTTTTTTTTTGGGTTCCTTTTAAAGAAAACCGTGCTTGCATATTGAGTGCAGCTCTTAATGAAAGCCGTTAGGCCATCACCTCCGTCAACGAATCCTCGAAGGCAAAAGATAGGAGTCCTTTTACATAAATAGGTTGAAGAAAAAAAAAAAAAATTTATGAGAGCTATGTTAGAGAAAAAAAGTGTCATTTTAAGTAACACTTTTTTTTTAACAGATATCACGTTACAGACGACTCAAGGACCATACCCTACGGCTCTCTTACTCGGAACGTCCCCCATGGAGAGAGAGAGAGAGAGAGAGAGAGAGAGAGAGAGAGAGAGTGGAGAATTAGAAAAAAAAAAAAAAAATCATTCCTGCTCGCTTTGGAATCTCGCATCCAACCAGCCCAATGAATCCCCGCCACGCCGTCCGAAAGCGTTGCTGCCGTGGAAGTGGGAGAAGGATCTTCTCTCCCTCTGGGTTAGTGAAGCGATTTGGACCTCAGAATTTTGTTTGGCAAGAGTTGAAACCAAACCCTCTCGCCCCACCCCACCTTAAAAACTAGACTCCCGGAAGCAAGCAAGGAGGAAAGAAGCCAGAGACGAAACGAGCTAAAAAGAAAGAAAACAGAACAAAGTTTCCCTAAGGAAATCTTGAATGCTCTGTTCCACCACTTTTGATTGCCAAATCTTTTTTCTTCTTGTAGTATTTTCTCGACTCCCTCTGAATTCTAGTTAAAATTTGATTTCGAGAAGTTATTCTTTCTTGCTTGCCTTCTTTCTCTCTTGAGCGGGTGATGGCTCGAGTTCCGTCGATGGCGATCGGTTCCATTGGTTCCATTGCCGTCGACTCCCATCCCTCTCCTTGCCTCTGCGTCGACGCCCTCCCCCTCTCCAATCTGAATTTGAGGGGAAGTGGGGACGCTTACAGGATCCCAATTACTTGCCGGAAGGCGTCAAGGTCGTCGTCGGCGGGCTTTTAGAGCTCAGCAGCTCCTTCGTCGACACCTGGCAAAGGCGGCGTCTCTCGGTGCAATCCAGGAAGCAGCAGAGCAAGAGCAAGAGGAGTAGGAGCCTTGTTGTTGTGGATGAACTCGCCGGGCAGTATGAAGAGGGCTTCGAGGATGTTCATGTGGTAATTGCTCTATTTACCTTTTATTTTATTTTATTTTAAATGGATATTGCCACAAGTGATTGAATTGTTCGTATAGAAATTCTATTGATCTGTTGGCTATTTGGTGATGCTCTTCTGTTAGATTTTTGAAGAACTAGCTGTCAAGCTACTTTAGGCCTCTTGTTGTTTCGTATCTTTATTAAATTCGGCTGAGGGTTGCTCAAAGAGCGAAAAATATGACATGGTACATGTTCAATATTGATGAAAGCATGGAAAAATCTACTCGAGAATTTAGATAACTTCAAGGTGTGCAGTACTCATTTGGATGAAGCATGCTTGAAGTTATGGATTCTCTCTCCCCCCTTCCTCTGTTTTATGAAACGTTGCTAACGTATACCATGTTATCTGACCACAAAGAGCAAGGATATTTCATCCCTCGGAAAGAGAAAAGAAGGTAAAACTTGAGAAGGAAAATATTGCAAATTACTGCTGCAGATTTTTTAAGGAACACGAAGTTGTTTTTTACTGTTGGTATCAGTGAAGCCGTGGAACAAGCGAATGAAGCCGTGGAATAGGGAATGACTCACTTGTTTCACGGCGGCGCAACGGAGGCTTCCGGCAATAATCGTCGGTCATCGGGGGGCTACAAGAGTCTCCGAAGATGTCCACACCCCTGGGCCGCGGTGCCGGAAAGGGAGAAGGCAATGGGAGGAAGATGGAAAGAAGAAGCTAGTTTTCTCTTTGTGTTCCAAACCGGAAGCTCGTCTCCCCCTTTTATTTTGCTCATCCAGGAGACAACCCATTTATGGGTTATGGGTGGACGTCTCCTCCGGTCAAAGCCTCGGAGGGAGGAGTACAATGCCCGTGTTCCACGAGGGCGGCTCTGTCCCAGCCGCAAGAAGAACAGGGGCTTTTCTGTTTCAGCCATGTTTTATAACAATCTCCCACTCGTCCACATAGGACCTTTCTTATATTGTCATCTCACTTCTCTCCTCTTGCAGTGCAGTAGGGTATGCAACCCGACGAAATTCACACACAGTGACACACAGTGAAAATGCTGCACTAAGTTAATGAATAACTAATGCAGTACATTAAACGATGCAATCCAATCTCGTTCGTGTCCCAGAAAATCCGATCACACCACAATCAAGTACTTTTAATCCCTCAAGGATTTAATCTGAGTAGTCCTTGAAAAAAAACTAAATCAAGTATGTGTCCATAATCATATGCAACTCATGCACATGATTGCCCGGGCTATGGATCACAACAGATAAGGTGCGGTCGCGAATAATCTTCCTTGAACGCTCATACCAATCCATCTTTGTCCAGTTGACTTCCTAGGATTATCTCATGTGGCCGTATTAATTTCATGACCCTGGAGGATAAGGCTAAGAAAGTTATTTTGAACTTTAACTTTATGATATAGGCTCAAGTCCAAGGACACTATAAAGTTGTAGGGCTCATACGGTAACGGAGAGAGAGTATCCTATTACCCTACTGGGTCGACTTTAGCACATGCAACATAATGCATGTTACGGTAGAGCTCCCACTCAATGGGCTATGTCATACTCAAACACCGTACGAACACAAGTCCAGGCATCACAAAGTTGCCTGACTCGAGCATACACCAATGCTCCCAGTTCGGCTACAACAGGCTTTAGCACGGATCTGTGGACATACATGTACATCCTCCGTACTCGACTCTCTGAGTCTCATCTCAGTCCAAACTGAGCCGACTTATTATAATAATTTATGTAGCCCATTTTGCAACTTATGCAATCTGCAACTCATGCAGTCTGTAACTCATACAGTATCTTATGCAACCCATGCATTCACTCAAGCATCTATCATGGCTACTTTAGTCTCATCATGCCCACTACAAAAGTGTCAGGTTGATCACCCCTGTGAGTGGGCTAATCAAAGCCTGTGACATTTATACACATATGTGCCTGCAATATGAACTCATCATGATAATAATGAAAACAAGCATTTCATTTTAACATAAATAACACACAGTCTACAATGTCTATACAATCCCTGTTTGTTAGATATAATGCAGACCCGACTCCTCATATGAGTCTGAAAGACATCTCTAGCAATGGGCTTAGTTAATGGATCAGCCAACATCCTGCTAGTAAGGATATGTCTAAGGGTAACCTCTCCTTGCTTGACCATATTTCGAATGAAGTGATATCTAATGTCAATATGCTTAGACCTTCCATGATACTTGGAATCTTTAGCATATTGCAATGCTGCCATGCTACAAGAACATATCTGAATAGTCTCATGAGCACTGGCTGATATCTCGAGTCATCTCAAGAACCTCCTCAGCCACACGGCCTCCTAGACAATAGCCGAACATGCAATGTATTCGGCTTCCATAGTGGACAGGGCTGTGCAGTTCTGTTTCTTACTGCACCAAGAGACAGCTCCACCTCCAAAGATGAACACATATCCTGAAGTGGATTTACGCTCATCTCTATCACCAGCTCAATCAGAGTCACAAAAACCCTTTAATCTCAAATCCCCTCCTTGATAACATAGGGCGAGATTAGCAGCACCATGAAGGTAGCGAAAAATCCTCTTTACTGCTTCCCAATGAGCAAGCCCTGGGTTGCTTTGGTACCGACTGACCAAGCCTACCGCAAAGCTAATGTCAGAACGTGTACACAACATAGCGTACATCAAACTTCCCACAGCACTCGCATAGGGAATCCTGCTCATCTTCTCTTCTCCTCACACGTTTTAGGGCACTGGTCAATACTCAAAATATAGCCCTTCTTTATTGAGGTATCAACGGGTTTTGAATAGTATATTTGGAATCGTTCCAAGATTTTTTGAATATAAGTTTCTTGAGACAGACCAAGAAACTTCTTAGCATGATTCCTTAGGATCCTCACTCCTAGCACAAAATTTGCCTCACCCATATCCATCATCTCAAAAATGGAGGACAGCCACTCCTTAGTGGCATTGATCATCCCTATAGAACTCCCAGCTATTAGGATATCATCCATATACAACGCTAAAAACAGAATCCCATTGTCTGATTTCTTAATGTATACACAGTGGTCCTCCTCAATCATGGTTAAGCCAATTGATGTAATGGCTTTATGAAATTTGAAGTACCACTATCTGGATGATTGCTTGAGACCATATATGGATCTTTAAGGTGGCACACTTTGCCCTCCTTTTCTTTAGCCATAAAGCCCAAAGGTTGATCCATGTAGATTTCTTCATCCAGGCTTCCATTAAGAAATACTGTCTTGACATCCATTTAATGTAGCTCCAAATCTAACTGAGCTACCATAGCTAAGATCAGGCGAATGGAGGAAAATCTCACCATGGGAGAAAATGTCTCCTCATAGTCTACACCCTCCATCTGGGTATAGCCCTTCGCAACAAGTCAAGCCTTGTACTTATCGATTGACCCATCAGTCTTGCGCTTTATCTTTAGGACCCACACATGGTTCCTGTCCATAGACTCCATCTCATCTTCCATAGCAGCTAGCCACTCTTTACGAACTAATGAATCAAGTACCTTATAAACAGAGACTGGCTCATCTGAATCCAATAGGGCACAGAGAAACACATTCCCTTCGACCTCAAAGTATTACCGTGGAACTATTTCATGTGTACTTCGTAACAATGGATCTAGACTTGAGAGCTACTCTCTGAAGGTACATTAACCCTTATGGGTGAGCTCCCACTGGTCTCAGCCTGTGCGCTCCCACTGTCTGGTGCGTCACTCCCACTGGGCCCAGCACTCCCACTATCTTTAGCGATATCTGGAACAGGCCATAATGCCCCTCCCTCACTAGAGATAGTAGGAAGGTCCTCCTATAACTCATACAGGGTTAGGTCCTTCTTGATCTCACCAATGCTTAGAAATTCATTCTCTATGAATTCCGCATATCTGGACTCTATTTCAGTCAGTCATCCATTAGGATGTTCACCATACATCACGTAACCCTTAGAATTTTGAGGGTACCTAATGAATACCTTTTTGCTAGCCTTAGGACCTAGCTTTCCAAACTTATGGGAGGTGTTGTGAACGTATCCTGCTGAACCCCACGAGCACAAATGATCTACATAAGGTCTTATGCCATACCATAACTCATATGGTGTGGAGGACACCGATTTACTGGGTATGCAGTTAAGGATGTAGGCAACAGTCAAAAGTGCATCACCCCAGAAACTAATCGGGAGATTTTTCTGCACCATCATTGACCTAACCATATCCAGTAAAGTCTTGTTTTGATGCTTTGCAACATCATTTTGCTGCGGCATCCCAGGAATGGTGAGCTGCCTGCATATCCCTTTTGTTGGCCCAGATGGCAACCCAAGAGGGGGGGGTGAATTGGGTTCTTAAAAATTTAAGACTTTTAAGCAATTTAAATGAGATGTGCAAGTGAAAGGATTAACTAATAAGCAAAGCACAAACACAAGTATATGAGAGATAGAGAAGAGACAATTAAGCACGGCAAACACAAGATATTTTATAGTGGTTCGGTGCAACCAACACCTACGTCCACTCCCAAGACTCACTTGGGTCCACACTATAATCTCTCTAGATTACAGCCGAGTTGTTTTCCAAGTTCACAACTCAAACTTGTTGTTTTTCCGGGATCACAACGAACCCAGCCGATTTTACACGGGCTCACCGGCACCAAACCCAAACACAAGCTATACCTAGCTTGTACCGAGGTTTAACAACCTCCTCTAGTTTAATCCCTCAGATTAAACTAGACACAAACAAATAAAATGAGTTTAATTACAAGCAGCTCCTTTTTGAGCAGATATTTCAAAATAAAATTGAGTTTAGAAAAGCCTGAATATTTAAGCTTGAGAGCTGGCTTGGCTTCTTTGGATTCCTTCCTTCAACTCCTCTTGATGTTGAATCAGGCCTCAGCACCGATTCTTCACAGATTTGAGCTTTGGAGTTGGGTTGAAGCTTTTTCTCCCTTTTTTTGAATGTGGAAGATCTTTGATTTGCTCTTGAAAGCTTGGGATCTCCTCTTGAATCTTTTGTAGAATGTAGCTCTGGAGTGCACGAATCTCACTCTTGGATTTCACTCCTTTTGAATCTCTCTTCTTGAGCTAAAAGATTTTTCCAATAATGCTCTGTTTTTCCCTCTTTTCAAAAGATATTCTTTTCTCTCTTGATTTTCTCTTCTTTTTTGATTTGAAAAGGCTCCTCTATTTATAGAATCTGCAAAAATATATCCGTTAGAACAAGGAAAAATAGCCGTTATTTAAAAATCTACCGTTGGAGCTGATGTGTCAACTCAAAAATTCCGCCCAGATTTCGGGGAGTCGGCTCGGACTGTGCGAGTCGGCTCGAGCAATCGAATCCAGAACGCACCAAAAATGAGTTCAGGGGTCGACTCGTGAAAATCTGGGAGTCGACTCGTGACTTTCAGGGGTCGACTCGCGAAAAGCTGGGAGTCGACTCGAGAGCACTCAAAAATGAGTCTTTCTGCCGTCTGAGTCGAGTCGGCTCGCACAGTCATGAGTCGGCTCGAGAAAGTTCAGGGGTCGACTCGGAAACTCTCGAGTCGGCTCGGGACTGATACAAAAATCAGAAAACATTCTGATTTGCTTTGAAAATCATCCCAACCAACTTTGAAATATAAATATGACTTAGATAATGTTGATTTAACAGTAATGCTCAATTTCAAAGCATTTTCATTAAGTCATTGATCTTTAAAAGATTGGTATAGAAAATCATTTTTGAATTCATAAGTATAGCTCACTGAAACATATATTCAATTGATTCAAGAAACTCATTATATTTTTAATAGTTCATAGTTTCCAATTTGAAATTGCTCATTAAGAATATTTCATTGATTGACTTAACATGTTCATAGCCTTTTAGAAAGTAAAGCAATGTCTTTTGGAAATCATCAAAATCAATAAGTTGGGGCAATTATGTTTCAATAATTTCTCAACAATCTCCCCCTTTTTGATGATGACAAAAATATTGAGTTTGTTCATGATTGATTAGTGAATTAATTTTGTTTTCATAGTTAAGCTTAGGCTCCCCCTTAATGAGGTAGCTCCCCCTATGAAACTTAATTAATTAACTCATTGTTTATCACAATCATAGACAATCATAGAACTATAAAATTCTCCCCCTTTTTTGTTATCAACAAAAAGATAGATAAACATTCATTCAAATTTCATTGACATAAGGAAATAGAGAATTCATTTCATTCAAAAGTCTAATACATCAAAATGTTCATACATTGATTTCATAAAGAAAGCATAAAAACTTCAGTACAAAACAACTCTAGTAACTCAAAAATGAGTTCTTACAATTCTAGTTAGATGATCAACTATATTTTTCATTCCTTCAGATTGAATTTTTACATAGTCCTTGAGTTTTTCATCAACAAAGGTGCACGCACTCTGAATTTTGTCTTGAAGCTCTGCGTTGCTCTTGCATATGTCTCTCCATCTCCACATATATCCTTAAGTTCTTCAAATATTCTTGAGATCACTACTTAAGGATGCCGATGAAGAGCCGAGAGTGGACTCAATCTTTGAAATACGATCATCAAGAGAATAAAGTGTCTCTCTCAAATGCATAAATTTATTCTCAAATTCAGTTTTAAGCTTATCAGATTGATCTTCAAGTAAGGCTTTGAGTTGCATAATTTGTTGATCTGAAAACTAGCAGAAGATGAAGTCTGAACAAAAGTTGGAACAGGGGCTGGAGCAGAGGCAGAAACCAAGGGCTCGGAGGTGCAGGCGAAGGATGTCTAACAGAGGGTCCTGCAGCCTCAGTATCTGTAGCTCTATCTTCTGTCACTCCTTTCCTTTCCCATTTACCATTCTTTTTGACAAATCCCATCCGATGAATTGTTGCCAGACTATAAAAATCAGTGTGTCTTAATTCTTCATTGGTTCATTATCAGAAATCACCACACCCTGGCTTCGAAAAATCAAAGTAAGATCATCCCATAAGGCAGACTGATTTCCTTTTCCCTCCACAATCTGCTATGTACCACAGAATCATGCTGGGAAGATTGATAGGCTTGCCTGTCACTATGGCGTCCATTACAAAACATCTCTTTCGAAACATAGTCAAATCTACCAGTTTTAGGAAATAGAATCCTACTGCAGATATTGTGTAGCAATCTCAACTCTAAGAAGCTGATTAGCAAAACCTCTTCAAATCCAACCACATCCCTGTTTAATAATCTGGATAAAGCTGGGCGCGGTCATCAGAAGAAAAGGTGGAGGTGCCAGACAAGGGTAATTCCAATAATCTAGAAGATCTCAGCAGTAACAGATATTCTTACTCCTCTCACATTGCTAATAAGCCCATGGTCTCCTCTAGACAAATTCTTGTAAAATTCTTTAACCAATGAGGGATAAGTCGGGCACTCAAGAGAACAAACTTTCTCCCAACCCATCTCGATTAACTGTCTCCCAACAAGAAAGCCCTCATTCTCAAATAATTCAAAATCCACCTTCCTACCAGTGGTAATGATCCTATCGCTAGACGATCTACCTGGGAGGACGTGGCAGCAGGAGCAGCAGTGGAGTAGAAGCAGATGAAGTGGAGTCCGAGCTTGGAGAAGGTTCACGCACCGGACGCTTCACCGTTTCTTCACGGAGCGCTTCCTCTTGATGCCACCCGCCACAACACTAGATCCTCTAGTTTTAGGTGCCATTTGATGATTGGAGGTGATAATCAGGGATTTGGAGTTTGGAAGGTTTGGAGAGAGTGTGGAGAGAGTATTTTTGATTTGGGGTCGAATAGAATGAGCGACGAGTCGACTCTGCCCTAGAAAAATCAATTTGGGACCACCTCGAGTCGGCTCGCGCAAACCCAAGTGTCGACTCGGCACAGACACAGAAAGGTCCCGACATGGAGTCGACTCGCGCCAAGAGGGGTCGACTCGAGAGTTTCAGTTGAAACCGGGAGTCGACTCCGATACGCATCGAGTCGGCTCCGAGACCATTTCAGACAAAAACATGAAATTTCTGAAATGTGTCCGGAAATGATCATAAAAATTGATAAATAATCATTGGATATGAGAATCAATGATATGATTCTAGATTTCCTTAAGATTTGAGGATTTGAATTCTAGATATTTCCTTAAAATTTCAAAATTTATTCAAAAGGATTACAAATTCCTAATTCTCCTCTTAGATATTCAAACCTTTCTTCACTTAGGGGTTTTGTAATATGTCAGCTAATTGTTCTTCAGTGTTTACATAATCAAACAAATTTCATTATTAGCTACATGTTCTCTTATAAAATGATATCTAATTTCTATGTGTTTTGTTCTTGAGTGTTGAATTGGATTTTTGTTAAATTGATTGCGCTAGTATTATCACATCTTATGGGTGTCTTATCAAGTGTGATACCATAGTCTTCAAGTTGTCGCTTAATCCATAGGATTTGCGCACAGCAACTTCCAGCTGCTACATATTCAGCTTCAGTAGTTGATAATGCAACTGAATTTTGCTTTTTGCTAAACCATGTGATTAAGTTACTTCCTAAGAAATGGCATGCACCACTTGTGCTTTTTCTATCAATTTTACATCCGGCATAATCAGAATCTGAATATGCAATTAGATTTAATGTGGAGTCTCTAGAATACCATAAACCTACATTTTTGTTCCACTTAGATATCTTAGTATTCTTTTAACAGCTATTAAATGTGATTCTTTAGGTTCAGCTTGAAATCTAGCACATAAACATACTGCAAACATTATATCTGGTCTACTTGCTGTTAAATAGAGAAGGGATCCGATAATACCTCGATAATACTTTTGATCAACCTTCTTACCTTCTTCATCTTTGTCAGCTTGCATGAAGGACTCATTGGTGTTCCAAGGGGTTTCATTGTTTCCATACCAAACTTTTTGAGTAGTTCTCTTGTGTACTTGGTTTGGTTGATAAAGATTCCCTCCTTGCATTGTTTGATCTGGAGTCCAAGGAAGAAGTTGAGTTCTCCCATCATGCTCATCTCGAATTCTCCCTGCATTAACTTTGCAAATTCTTGACAAAGAGATTCGTTAGTAGCACCAAAAATAATGTCATCTACGTATATTTGTACTACAAGTAAATCTTTACTTTTTCTTTTTAAAAACAAAGTTTTATCAACATTTCCTCTTGTAAAATCATTTTCTATTAAGAATTTACTTAACCTATCATACCAAGCTCTAGGTGCTTGTTTCAAACCATATAAAGCTTTGTGCAATTTAAAAACGTGATTTGAAAACTCGTGATCTTCAAAACCTGGTGGTTGTTCTACATAAACTTCTTCATTAATAATCCATTTAAAAATGCGCTTTTTACATCCATTTGAAATAAGTTAATGTTCATATGACATGCAAATGCAAGTAAAAGTCTAATGGCTTCTAGTCTAGCTACAGGTGCAAAGGTTTCATCAAAATCAATACCTTCTTCTTGACTATATCCTTTAGCAACCAATCTAGCTTTGTTTCTAATTACTATGCCATTTTCATCTAACTTATTTCTAAAAACCCATTTAGTTCCTATATTGAATGGTTTTTAGGTCTTTCAACTAAAGTCCAAACATTATTTCTAGTAAATTGATTAAGTTCTTCTTGCATTGCTAACATCCAATTATTATCTTTTTCAGCTTCTTCTATAGTTTTAGGTTCAATTTGTGATACAAATGCAAGATGATTACTAATATTTCTCATGTATGATCTAGTCCTTATTCCTTGAGATGGATCGCCTATAATCAATTCCTTAGGATGACTATGAGCATATCTCCAGTCTCTTGGAAGATCTACATCATTATGATCATATTAACATCATCATCCTTATGTGAATCATTATCTTTAGCTTCTTGTTCATGATCAGAAGATACTTCAATATTAAGTTTTTCAAGATCTTTTTCAATTATGTTTGTATCTTCCTCATCATCAATCTTTTCAGATCTAGTTGCTAAAGATTCATCGAAAACTACATGAATGGATTCTTCAACTACTAAGGTTTTCTTGTTAAAGATTCTATATGCCTTACTAGTTGTTGAATAACCTAGAAAAATTCCTTCATCAGATTTAGCATCAAATTTTCCTAAGTTGTTTTTACCATTATTATGAATGAAACATTTACATCCAAATGCATGAAAGTATTTTATATTTGGTTTTCTTTCATTCCATAATTCATAAGGTGTTTTCTTTAATATTGGTCTTATTAAAGCTCTGTTTAAGATGTAACATGCTGTGTTAATTGCTTCCGCCCAAAAATACTTTGGTAAGTTGCTTTCACATAGCATGGTACGGGCCATGTCTTCTAAGTTCTATTCTTTCTTTCAACTACACCGTTTTGTTGTGGAGTCCTAGGGGCTGAAAAATTATGATTAATTCCATTTTCAGTGCAGAAATTTTCAAATAAGTGATTTTCAAATTCTGTTCCATGATCACTTCTTAGAGATACTATAGTAGTGTTTTTCTCATTTGTGACTTTCTTGAAAAATTTCAGGAACATCGAGAAAGTCTCATCTTTGTGAGCTAAAAACATTACCCAAGTATATCTAGAATAATCATCTACAATCACTAGACCATATTTCTTTCCTCCTAGACTTGTGGTTCTAGTTGGTCCGAAAAGATCCATGTGAAGTAGCTCTAGTCCCCTAGAAGTTGAAACAATGTTTTTAGATTTAAATGAACTTCTAGTTTGTTTTCCAAATTGACATGCATCACATATTTTATTATTTTCAAAATCTAATTTAGGTAAACCTTTAACTAAATCCATTTTAATTAGTTTTGAAATAAGGTGTGTGCTTGCATGACCTAATCTACGATGCCACAACCAACTAATATCATTAATGTTAGCATTATCAGTAATTAGGCAATGACTACTCTTAGAAGTTTTGTCTGTGTCAACTAAGTATATTGCCAAATCTATAACCAGTAAAAACAATGCTATCATCAATAGAATTAGTTACAGTGCATAAAGAAGATTTAAAAGAAACATTAAAGTTTTTATCACATAATTGACTTATGCTAATTAGATTATGCTTCAAACCATTAACATAAAGTACATTATCAATTATATAGATGGAGTTATGCGAACTTTACCAAGGCCCAAAATTTGACCTTTACCGTTATCGCCAAATGTCACAACTCCACCAACATTTTCTTCTAGGGTGATGAATTCCTCTTTGTCACCCGTCATATGTCTTGAGCAGCCGCTATCAAGATACCACTTTCTT